>CAJHQP010005259.1:0-47487 GCA_905132765.1 Moricandia arvensis | reverse complement strand
GAGATACCTTGATCACCTTTAAAGCTATCTCCTCATCTAGCTGAATTAGTACTTAGGCAAAGTACTTGTGTGTGCTCTTTTCCTTGCTCTCGGTTTTTGTCCCAAAGAGGTTTTACGGAGGAAGGTTTTTAACGAGGCCACAAGCTGCTTTAACACATCTCCTAGGTGCTAATATCTGTCCAAGCCTAAGAAGACTACTCTATCTATTTACCTTATGCTATGTTTAATCTATAGTTTTTATGTTATTAAGTTTTTGAAACCTAAGGAGCGTGTTCCTTGGTTTCTATTTAAACCCTTGCATCCCTCATTCTAAAATAAGCAGTCTTTTTGATCGAAAACCCTTTTCTCTCTTCTCTCTTGTCTTTGGACGAATTGAAGGTTGCTGGTGTGTAATATCCGGCTTTGGTTCTCTGATTTAGTGTGTAATATCTGGATTAGAAAGCCTTGGAGTATCAAGAGTCGAGCCACCACTCTTGTGTCCCGCAACAAACCACATGCCTTGAGAAACTTGAGTCTTTTTGATTCGTTTCTGCAAGGATTATCCCATCTGTTCCAGAGCATCATCCTAGGATCTTATTAGAACCTAACAGATTCTACACCGGTGTCTCCGAGTGAAATGGTTTCTCTTTTGCAGGAGTTTCAAGATGTATTTCCAGAAGACAATCCCATTGGTTTACCACCTTTGAGAGGGATTGAGCGCCAGATAGACTTTGTTCCAGGATCTACACTTCCAAACCGTCTAGCATACAGAACCAACCCGGTTGAGACCAAGGAGGTCCAAAGACAAGTAGAGGAACTCATGGATAAGGGCTACATCCGAGAGAGTTTGAGCCCATGTGCTGTACCAGTGCTCCTAGTGCCTAAGAAGGATGGCACATGGCGTATGTGTGTTGATTGTAGATCAATCAACAACATCACAGTGAAGTATCGCCATCCTATCCCTAGACTTGATGATATGATTGACGAATTACATGGTTCTTGCATCTTTTCTAAGAAAGATTTAAAAAGTGGTTATCATCAGATTAGGATGAAAGAAGGAGATGAATGGAAAACTGCATTCAAAACAAAACATGGATTATATGAGTGGTTAGTTATGCCATTTGGATTAACCAATGCACCTAGTACATTCATGAGGTTAATGAATCATGTTCTTAGATCATTCATAGGCATTTCTGTTGTAGTATACTTTGATGACATCTTAGTATATAGCAAGAACTTAGAAGAACATCTAGAACATCTTAGGGCTGTCCTGAATGTTTTAAGAAATGAGAAGCTTTATGCCAACTTGAAGAAGTGCACCTTTTGCACGGATAACTTGGTTTTCCTAGTCTTTGTTGTGAGTGCAGATGGAGTTAAGGTCGATGAGGAGAAGATCAAAGCCATCCAAGACTGGCCGAGTCCAACCACAGTAGGAGAAGTGAGGAGTTTCCATGGGCTTGCTGGGTTCTATAGGCGATTTGTGAGAGACTTTAACACCATTGCAGCTCCCTTGACTGAAGTGATAAAGAAGGATGTTGGATTCAAGTGGGGAGAAGCACAAGAGAAGGCTTTCCAGAGCCTAAAAGAGAAGCTTACTCAATCACCTCTTCTTATGCTTCCTGATTTTACTAAAACGTTTGAAATAGAATGTGATGCCTCAGGAATTGGAATTGGTGCTGTGTTGATGCAGGATAGGAAACCTATAGCATACTTCAGTGAGAAGCTTGGAGGAGCCACTCTCAACTATGCAACCTATGACAAAGAACTTTATGCCTTGGTGAGGGCATTACAAACGTGGCAACATTACTTGTGGCCCAAGGAGTTTGTCATACACACTGATCATGAGTCCCTAAAGTATCTAAAAGGGCAGAGTAAGCTTAGCAAGAGACACGCAAGGTGGGTTGAGTTCATTGAGACCTTCCCATACGTGATCAAATATAAACAAGGTAAGGAGAACATAGTTGCTGATGCACTATCTTGGAGGTATGTTCTCTTGACCACTTTAGATGCTAAGTTACTTGGGTTTGAGCAGATAAAGGATATGTATGATACTGACCATGATTTCAAGGAAGCTTATGCTTCTTGTGAGAAGTTTGCTGCAGGGCATTACTTTAGACAAGAAGGCTACTTGTTTTATGAAAATAGGTTATGTGTGCCTAACTGCTCTTTGAGAGATCTTTTTGTCAGGGAATCCCGTGGGGGAAGTCTAATGGGAAACTTTGGGATTGCCAAGACCTTAAAAGTTTTGCAGGATCACTTCTATTGGCCGCATATGAAGAGAGATGTGGAGAGAATCTGTGGGAGGTGTGCTACTTGCAAGCATGCCAAGTCCCAAGTCCAATCCCAGGGTTTGTATACTCCTTTACCCATTCCACACCATCCCTGGAATGACATTTCCATGGGCTTTGTTGTTGGATTGCCTAGGACTAGAACCGGAAAGGACTCAATCTTTGTTGTTGTTGATAGGTTCTCTAAGATGGCACATTTCATAGCATGTCATAAGGTTGATGATGCATTGCATGTTGCTAACCTGTTCTTTAAAGAAGTTGTTCGTTTGCATGGCATGCCTAGAACTATAGTTTCTGATAGGGACACTAAGTTTCTTAGTTACTTCTGGAAGACACTTTGGTCTAAGCTAGGCACTAAACTGTTGTTTTCTACTACTTGTCATCCACAAACTGATGGACAAACTGAAGTGGTTAATAGAACCTTAGGAACACTCCTGCGTGCATTCATTAAAAAGAACTTAAGGACATGGGAAGAATACTTACCACATTGTGAATTTGCATACAATCATGCTATGCATTCTGCTTCTAAGTATTCACCTTTTGAGATTGTTTATGGGTTCAATCCCACCTCTCCTTTGGATCTAATGCCTTTACCTGAGTGTGAAAGGATCAGCCTAGATGGCAAGAAGAAAGCAGAGATGGTCCAACGAATCCATGAGAAGGCTAGACAAACCATTGAGCAGAAAACCAAGCTTTATGAGAAGCAAGCCAACAAGGGGAGACGTGTGAGAACCTTTGAAGTAGGTGACCAAGTTTGGTTGCACCTGAGGAAGGATAGGTTCCCCAACGAGAGGAAGTCCAAGCTGATGCCAAGGGTTGATGGACCCTTCGAGATCATCCACAAGATCAATGACAATGCCTACAAACTTGATCTCCAAGGTAAGTATTGTGAGAATAGAGAGAAACTGGTGAGAATGAAATGGAGAATGATTTTGGTGAAGAGAATCTGCTTCTGGTTTAGTTTGGACCAGAAAGACTAAGAATCAAAGAGAGAATGTTTTTGAGAGTTTGTGAGAATAAGAGACTGAGAGAATAAAGTAACCAGAGATTTGTTGAAGGAAAGAGTTAACTTATCACTTCAGAGAGTATGAGAGTATGAGAGATTATGAACCAGAGAATAAGTGAAGGAGGAGGCTCAACTCTCCTTAGGAATTTCGTGGGTTACATGTGGGGGCTTTATAGCCAAGTTACAAGATATTAAAAGCACAATAAACTACTAATAAAACATTAAAACTTAAATAACTAATTTGTAGAGAAAATGAGATCAGAGCAGGTTCAGAACTGGCTGGGGCAGACTGGTGTGGATCAGGCTGTGGCATGGACAGTCTGGCACGTCCAGAGGAAGAGAAAGTGACTGGAGGAAGAGGCACATTCAGCTTGGTGTGATAGTGACAGGTCCAGCTGCTTCTCCAAAGCACCCATGTGACTTCTACTTGTCCAAATCAAACCAGAACTGAGTAATTCCATTCAAACTTGATTCCCTTTACTTCTGGAGGCTCCCAACGTCCATATTAAGTCTCCCCAACTCATTTCTTGCCTTGCAAGGTAAGATAGGGCATGAAGAGTTGCTTGTGGAGCAAGACTGTACGGACATATTCAAATCTGCTTGTTCCAGATGCTTGATTTGCTTGCTCCTGATTTGCTTGGTCTCTTCATCAACTCCAGATTTGTTTGTTCATTCCAACACTCCCCCTCAAGCTTGACCATAGGAGCCATTGGGCAAGCTTGGAACTGAGATTACTTGCCTCATTAAAAACCTAATTATAGGGAAAAAGAGTACAAGCAATCCAGTCTTCTTTTGGGCATCTTTATTGGAAAGTAAATCACGCCCTTTCCTTGCTTCACACTTCAAATGGTTCCTCTTGAACCTTCTTCTTATTTCACAGCTTGTCTCCCCCTTGCTTCTGGATTCTTGCCTTCTTCTTGGGTTGAGATCAAGACAACATGTATTTGGGATGATAATGAGGAGTGTCTTCCCTCTTGGCTTGCACTTGAATCCCTCATTTAATCCTTCATTTAATCCTTCTTTAGAATGGCCTTGCAAAGTGACTTGTATAACTGAGTTGATAGGGGGCTTTGCAAAGAGTTAGCTGCCATCTTTTCAATGAACTGACTTCTCCTTACTCAGCCAAGAATATCCCTGGTCAACTCCACTTGTTTCCTTTGCTTCAACTTCAACAATGGGTCATTGGCTTCTCATTTAACACCCCACCTCAAGCTTGACCTGAGAATGAGAGTATATGGTCAAGCTTGAAGCTGCGAGCCAATGAAAGCCAACACCTTGAGACCATGGCCCTCTTGGCTTAGTGATGATCTTTATCTCTTGAGGACACCTCCTGTTTCACCCTCTTGGCTTCAGGTAAGACCTCTTGAGCAATCTCTCCACAGCACCAATCATCCTCTCTACCATCTTGGGAGTTAATGGACACAATCAGTGTCCAAAGTGTTGTTGGGAAGTGGGCAATCTCTCCATGGTCAGGAATGTACATCTTCTGTAGGCTCTGAACTCATGGGCTTCTTGCTCTTTATTTTAAGGAGGCACAGCTTATCAAGAACCTGAGCTGGTTTCTTGAACCTCCAGCCCATGGGGGCTTAGTGAAACTGAAATGGTTTGAGGTGTAGATTGTATATCCAACACCTCTTCTTACTGATTCCTTCCTTCAGGTCAGGTACACACTTCAAACACCTCATGTCCTCTTGCTGGTCGTGGGTTTTGGGGATCAAATAAAGAGCTTCATCTTTGTTTCCCAGAGAATAGTTTGAACAGCCAAGCTTTGAAGCTTCTTCAGTGACCTTGCTCGAAAAATTATTTTCTCCATGGGTTTTCTTCAGCATTTTGGACAAGAGGAGGTGTTTTGGTATCTTCTTTGGACCCTTGGAAGTCTCTGGGGTCGCCACTTCATTTGTTTTCTCCATCTTGGAGAGTTTTGGACCAGTGGACAAAAGAATGCTCCTACTGGTTTTGCAGGAGATTGGATTTGAAACTGGCCTTTGATGAAGCTTGCTGAACTGAGTTGAAGCTTTCTTGAGTTCCAGAGAATGAGATACTCCTCTATCTTGAGTTCTGGTGTGGTTCTTCCCTCCTGGAAGACCTTTAGACCAGAGGATAAAAGGATGTAACCAAGCAGATTTTAAAGAGAAACATGAACAGAGATTCATTTGCGGAAGTAAGAAAGGTTTTCAGGAGCTTGTAGCTCTGATACCATGTGAGAATAGAGAGAAACTGGTGAGAATGAAATGGAGAATGATTTTGGTGAAGAGAATCTGCTTCTGGTTTAGTTTGGACCAGAAAGACTAAGAATCAAAGAGAGAATGTTTTTGAGAGTTTGTGAGAATAAGAGACTGAGAGAATAAAGTAACCAGAGATTTGTTGAAGGAAAGAGTTAACTTATCACTTCAGAGAGTATGAGAGTATGAGAGATTATGAACCAGAGAATAAGTGAAGGAGGAGGCTCAACTCTCCTTAGGAATTTCGTGGGTTACATGTGGGGGCTTTATAGCCAAGTTACAAGATATTAAAAGCACAATAAACTACTAATAAAACATTAAAACTTAAATAACTAATTTGTAGAGAAAATGAGATCAGAGCAGGTTCAGAACTGGCTGGGGCAGACTGGTGTGGATCAGGCTGTGGCATGGACAGTCTGGCACGTCCAGAGGAAGAGAAAGTGACTGGAGGAAGAGGCACATTCAGCTTGGTGTGATAGTGACAGGTCCAGCTGCTTCTCCAAAGCACCCATGTGACTTCTACTTGTCCAAATCAAACCAGAACTGAGTAATTCCATTCAAACTTGATTCCCTTTACTTCTGGAGGCTCCCAACGTCCATATTAAGTCTCCCCAACTCATTTCTTGCCTTGCAAGGTAAGATAGGGCATGAAGAGTTGCTTGTGGAGCAAGACTGTACGGACAGATTCAAATCTGCTTGTTCCAGATGCTTGATTTGCTTGCTCCTGATTTGCTTGGTCTCTTCATCAACTCCAGATTTGTTTGTTCATTCCAACAAGTATGATGTATCTAATAGTTTCAATGTCACTGACTTGGCTCCTTTTGCTGTAGATGAACCTGATTTGAGGACAAATCCTTTTCAAGAGGGAGGGGATGATGTGATCATGGACCGGATCACTAAGGAGAACAAGGAGAGTCTAGATGAGCCACAGGAAGCCACATTGCACCAGCAGCTTGGTGATGATGCTCTAGCCATTCTTGAAGGTCCCATGACTCGTTCCAGAGTCAAGAAGCTTAAAGAGAATGTTGTTGGATTACTCACTACACATCCACAACAAGAAAGTCTTTGACAAGGTCTGATCCGAGATGTCTTGATCACCATTCAAGCCATCTCTACATCAAACTGAGTTAGTGTCTAGGCAAGACATGGGGTGCGTGCTCTTTTCCTTGCTTTTGGTTTTGTCCCACGAGGTTTTCCGGAGGAAGGTTTTTAACGAGGCCACAACTTGTCTTCACATCACTTAGGCCCTATCTCGGTCCAAGGCTAAAGGAGTTTACATTTTATTTCATTTAAAAGCTTATGTTAAACTTAAACTATAGTTTCCTTTTTACTTATTTCTGAAACCCTAGAGAGCATGTTCTCTGGTTTCTCCTTATTTAAACGGGTCTCTAAACCCTATTGTACTCATCCATCTTTTTATCAACGAGTTATCTTTCTCCTTGACGGCTCTCTCTCTAAGACAAGTTGTCGAGTTTCTTCTGGTGTGTAGTATCCAGGAACCTAAGGGTGTTTGCTTGGTGTGTTATATCCGAGCTATTCATCTAGGAGTATCAAGAGATCTTATCATCCCTCTTGTGTCACCAATCGATCCACAACCTTGAAGAACTTGAGTCTCTGATTCGTTCTTGCAAGGATCTATCCATTCCCATCAACCAAAGAGCATCCTAGGGACGCATCAGGTCGGTCCTAATATGCATACATATCATGCATATACTAAGATACATTAACTAGGTGCTTTGTGAAGCAAACTAAGGCCTCGTTAAAAACCTAACTTTTGAAAACCCATTGGGACAAAACCAAAGGTAGGGAAAAACAGCACACTTAGGTTGCTTGCCTAATTGATGATCAGCTTGATAAAAGAGTAGCTTGAATGGTGGTGAGGGTGTCTTGGTTGATCAAGTTTCAGCCAAGACAATCTTCTTGTATGAATGACATCTTAAGTAATCCTCCAATAGCTTCCTTGAGCTTCTTTGATCTGGAACGAGTCATAGGCCCTTCTGGAATGGACAAGGCATCTTCATCAATTGGTTTGTCCATCAGCTCATCATCTCCATTAGTTGGCTGGTCCATGATCACATCAACTTCCATTCGGGTTGTTGGTCACTCCAATGCCAAGACCTTCTAAGATGATCCTTAGTGTTGCTGCCGTATCTGAGGTAAGGTCCTTCAACTCTTCTTGAATTTTTTCCTCATAAACCCCCTTTCTATTGAGATGAAGCAAGAATAAGTGAGGAGAAAGTCAGATTTAAGATGACTTGGGAAGCAAGGTTGTCCGTACAACCTAGGTCTCAAGCTTGACGTGTAAGGCAAGAAAAGGAGAGAGTGAAGAAAGAAGGAGTCTGGAAGTATTTACTTGTCTACTTAAGGGATTTCGAATTTGAACTGAACAATCACATGTGAGGATAAGGAGACCAATCTTGGACTCAAGCAGAATCACATGTGAGGATACGGAGACCAGTCTTGGACCCATTAGGACCTGTCACTCTCAGACTGGCTCGCCTGATCCTACACAGTTGGGGACCATTTTGGACTCACTCTCATTTGGACTCACCCTCTCTTTGTTTATTCTTTTACTTATTTTACTATTTTTCCTAGGAACCTCTCTCCTCTATTTATGTAATGTTCCAGAAATCAATTGAGGCAAGGAAACACATTATTCCTCTATTCTCTCGTGTCTCTCTCTCTCTCTCTCATCAGTGTCTCTCTTGTTCTTCAACATGTTCTTCAAGTTCTTCAACTAATCTCCCTCTGAATCTCTAAAACTCTCATGGTATCAGAGCAATAAAGCTCTTGAGACCTTATTCTCTTGATTATCTTTCAATCCTTCCGCAAATCTACTCTGTTTCTTCACTTTTTTCAGTCCCCAACCTTTTTCAGTTCGTCCATCCTCTCTGTTCTTCAGCTACATTCAGCTCCTACTTTGTTTCATCACTGAATATCCTCTGGGTTTCTTCATTCTTGAAATATTTAGAGAATAAGAGAACATATGTGTTTGTTTAGACAGAATCAAAGAGAAACTAAGAGAATAGAGAGATTGAGACAGATTTTTCTGGAGAGCCATTTCGGCTATGATAGAAAATAAAGAAGAGAACTCATTGATTCTTATTGATACTCGACATGTCCAATATATAGAGAGGTTACAAGGGTTTTCAGAAAGCAAGTAAGTAGCAAATATGTGGAAAGAAAGAGGTAGGCGGGCTTTCTTTCAAACGGTCGACCAAGGGGAGCCACAAGAAGAGCATCAGCATCTTTGGGAAGATGCTGATCCTTTTCCAGCCTGTCTGCGCCTTATCCACACTCCTTTTTACCGGATAGACCAAGGGGAGACATGGTAAGCGTCCCTGGTTACTTTTGGTTTTACCCAGATGGAGTTTTACCTTTGGTTGAGTGTTTTGGTTCGACCATGATCTATACGGCATGTACGGCCTGTACGGACATGGTCGACACAAAACCTCTCCAATCTTTTCCCTTCCTCTTATCCTTCTTAACCCAATACTTCTCTATCATTCCTCAACTCAACAGTCCTCCTCAAGCTTGACCATGTGGAACAAGTCAAGCTTGGAAGGCTATGAGGTCTTCCTCATTAAAAACCTCACCAAGGAAAACCCTTTTGGGATAAAACCTTGATGAGGGAAAAAGAGTAAAGACCCCATAACAGGGGATTAGCTGAGTTGGGTTAGATCAATGAGTCCCAACCGGCCATGGATGGACTCCATTGTCTTTTGTCTTGCCGCCTTAGTGAACACATCAGCTAGCTGGTCCTCACTCCTAGTATAGCAAGGTAAGATCACTCCTAACCCAATCTGATGCGTCCCTAGGATGCTCTTTGGTTGATGGGAATGGATAATCCTTGCAAGAACGAATCAGAGACTCAAGTTCTTCAAGGCGTGTGGATTGAATGGTGACACAAGAGGGATGGATGAACTCTTGATACTCCTAGATGAACAAACCGGATATGACACACCGATTTAGACACCCTTAGGTCTCTGGATATTATACACCAGAACTCAACACACTTTCTAGAGAGAGAGCCGTCAAGGAGAAAGAATACTCGTTGATAAAAAGTTGGATGAGTTACAAGAGGGTTTAGGAACCCTTTAAATAAAAAGAAACCAAGAACAAGCTCTCTAGGGTTTCGGAAATAAGCAAAAATGGAAACTATGGTTTAACTTTAACATATGCTTAAAAATAACATAAAATGTAAACTTCTTTCTAGACTTGGACCGAGATAGGGCCTAAGTGATGTGAAGACAAGTTGTGGCCTCGTTAAAAACCTTCCTCCGGAAAACCTCGTGGGACAAAACCAAAAGCAAGGAAAAGAGCACGCACCCCATGTCTTGCCTACACACTAACTCAGTTTGATGTAGAGATGGCTTGAATGGTGATCAAGACATCTCGGATCAGACCTTGTCAAAGACTTTCTTGTTGTGGATGTGTAGTGAGTAATCCAACAACATTCTCTTTAAGCTTCTTGACTCTGGAACGAGTCATGGGACCTTCAAGAATGGCTAGAGCATCATCACCAAGCTGCTGGTGCAATGTGGCTTCCTGTGGCTCATCTAGACTCTCCTTGTTCTCCTTAGTGATCCGGTCCATGATCACATCATCCCCTCCTTCTTGAAAAGGATTTGTCCTCAAATCAGGTTCATCTACAGCAAAAGGAGCCAAGTCAGTGACATTGAAACTATTAGATACATCATACTTGTTGGAATGAACAAACAAATCTGGAGTTGATGAAGAGACCAAGCAAATCAGGAGCAAGCAAATCAAGCATCTGGAACAAGCAGATTTGAATCTGTCCGTACAGTCTTGCTCCACAAGCAACTCTTCATGCCCTATCTTACCTTGCAAGGCAAGAAATGAGTTGGGGAGACTTAATATGGACGTTGGGAGCCTCCAGAAGTAAAGGGAATCAAGTTTGAATGGAATTACTCAGTTCTGGTTTGATTTGGACAAGTAGAAGTCACATGGGTGCTTTGGAGAAGCAGCTGGACCTGTCACTATCACACCAAGCTGAATGTGCCTCTTCCTCCAGTCACTTTCTCTTCCTCTGGACGTGCCAGACTGTCCATGCCACAGCCTGATCCACACCAGTCTGCCCCAGCCAGTTCTGAACCTGCTCTGATCTCATTTTCTCTACAAATTAGTTATTTAAGTTTTAATGTTTTATTAGTAGTTTATTGTGCTTTTAATATCTTGTAACTTGGCTATAAAGCCCCCACATGTAACCCACGAAATTCCTAAGGAGAGTTGAGCCTCCTCCTTCACTTATTCTCTGGTTCATAATCTCTCATACTCTCATACTCTCTGAAGTGATAAGTTAACTCTTTCCTTCAACAAATCTCTGGTTACTTTATTCTCTCAGTCTCTTATTCTCACAAACTCTCAAAAGCACTCTCTCTTTGATTCTTAGTCTTTCTGGTCCAAACTAAACCAGAAGCAGATTCTCTTCACCAAAATCATTCTCCATTTCATTCTCACCAGTTTCTCTCTATTCTCACAATACTTACCTTGGAGATCAAGTTTGTAGGCATTGTCATTGATCTTGTGGATGATCTCGAAAGGTCCATCAACCCTTGGCATCAGTTTGGACTTCCTCTCGTTGGGGAACCTATCTTTCCTCAGGTGCAACCAAACTTGGTCACCAACTTCAAAGGTCCTCACACGTCTCCCCTTGTTAGCTTGCTTCTCATAAAGCTTGGTTTTCTGCTCAATGTTTTGTCTAGCCTTCTCATGGATCCGTTGGACCATCTCTGCTTTCTTCTTGCCATCTAGACTGATCCTTTCACACTCAGGTAAAGGCATTAGATCCAAAGGGGAGGTGGGATTGAACCCATAAACAATCTCAAAAGGTGAATACTTAGAAGCAGAATGCATAGCATGATTGTATGCAAATTCACAGTGTGGTAAGTATTCTTCCCATGTTCTTAAGTTCTTTTTAATGAATGCACGCAGGAGTGTTCCTAAGGTTCTATTAACCACTTCAGTTTGTCCATCAGTTTGTGGATGACAAGTAGTAGAAAACAACAGTTTAGTGCCTAGCTTAGACCAAAGTGTCTTCCAGAAGTAACTAAGAAACTTAGTGTCCCTATCAGAAACTATAGTTCTAGGCATGCCATGCAAACGAACAACTTCTTTAAAGAACAAGTTAGCAACATGTAATGCATCATCAGTCTTATGACAAGCTATGAAGTGTGCCATCTTAGAGAACCTATCAACAACAACAAAGATTGAGTCCTTTCCGGTTCTAGTCCTAGGTAATCCAACAACAAAGTCCATGGAAATGTCATTCCAGGGATGGTGTGGAATGGGTAAAGGAGTATACAAACCCTGGGATTGGACTTGGGACTTTGCATGCTTGCAAGTAGCACACCTCCCACAGATTCTCTCCACATCTCTCTTCATATGCGGCCAATAGAAGTGATCCTGCAAAACTTTTAAGGTCTTGGCAACCCCAAAGTGTCCCATTAGACTGCCCCCATGGGATTCCCTGACAAAGAGATCTCTCAAAGAGCAGTTAGGCACACACAACCTATTATCATAAAATAAGTAGCCTTCTAGCCTGAAGTAATGCCCTGCAGCAAACTTCTCACAAGAAGCATAGGCTTCCTTGAAATCATGGTCAGTAACATACATATCTTTTATCTGCTCAAAACCAAGTAACTTAGCATCTAGAGTGGTCAAGAGAACATACCTCCGAGATAGTGCATCAGCAACTATGTTCTCCTTACCTTGTTTATACTTGATCACATATGGGAAGGTCTCAATGAATTCAACCCACCTTGCGTGTCTCTTGCTAAGCTTACACTGCCCTTTTAAATACTTTAGGGACTCATGATCAGTGTGTATGACATGAAAGTTTATCAGACTTCAGGCCGTGGGTTGTGTGAGAAGCTTCAACCTCAACAGGTTCGGACTGATCTTGTAATAACAAGGAGAAGAGAAGACTTGATGAGAGAATAAGATTGTGGAAGAGACTAAGAGAATAAAGAGACTAAAGAGAGATTCGTGAGACTTAATGAACCAGAGACTAAGAGAGTGAAGAACAGAGATTTAGAACCCAGAAAAGAATAGGAAGGAGGAGGGGAAACCCCACTCTCTCACTTAATTCGTTTACAATTGATAATGAGGCCTTTATAGGCAATACAAGAAGCAAACATTAACCTATATCTAAGGGCTGATAAAGCCTGAGAGAATGGACGGTTTAGATGAAGTCAGATGGTCTTCATACAGGCTGGAGACAGCCTGGGCGCGCCTAGGAAAGCTTGGCCAGGAATAGGCCAGCAATGCACATGAACCTGGCCAGTGATCAGTCCAAGTTCATTCCTTCTTTTGGATAAGCATCTTGAGAGCATATTCCTCTTATCTATCTCGTCCCAAATGATCCCTTGCCTCCTTAGCTTCAATCAGTCACAAGGGATTCGAATTGCTTTGGTTTAAAGTGATCAAACCAAAGACAAACCCGAAACTGCTTTATTTCTCGACCGTACGGACTGTGTACGGACCACCCGTCCGTACACCTTGACCCGGATTTTGCACATTGCCCAAACTCACCCAAAAGTCGAACCAGGAAGTGTTTTGGGTCGACCATGTCCGTACAGTCCGTACAAGGCCGTACAGGCCGTACAACTGGCCGTACAGGCCGTACGACTGTCCGTACAGTCGACCCTATTTTTGCACTTTCGCCCAATGGCTCCCAAATCTTCCCAAACACTTCCTTCTTGATCATAAACCCTTCTTGAACCTTGTTATTGCTCAGCATAAGCTTCTGGACCCTCTTTAGTCCTTGATCAGACTTCTAATGGGTTTTGGCCCTAACTTTGCACATGGCCTTTAGTGGTCCATTTCTCACTTCAGGTTTAACACTCCCCCTCAAGCTTGACTCTATAGATCCTGAGTCAAGCTTGGAACCCTGAAGTCACTCCTCATTAAAAACCTTATGAGAGAAAACCCTCCTTAGGGATAAAACCCTCATAAGGAAAAGAGTAAGCTCCTTCAAGGCCTAGGGATTGGCCATTGAGCCTTTGTGCCTTAGAACCAGTGTGGTTGGACACAAAGGACTCTGGATCGTGGCCTAAACTCGTGCAGCCAACAACACAAAGGCTTGCACCCTCATAGAACTCGGCTTGACCTCTTCATAGACCCAAAACAACCTCATTTGGTCGAATGTAAAGTTTTCGGGTCGACTTGGTCCGTACAGATTCGTACGGTCCGAGTACATCCGTCCGTACCAAATCTGTATGGCCTCGCCCTAACTTTACACATAATCATCTTCAGTGAGGTTCAAGCACTGGTAATGGTACCTGATACATTATCCCAAAGGTGCATCAGTACTTATCAAGTATATCCACAAGAAAAAGAAACTTAGGCACACCTCAAAACAATGAAACCAAACAAGAGATTCTAGCAACTTAGACATTCTTCTAAATGAAGCAAGATATCAATGATGGTTTCTACTAAGGCAATAGCACTAGAACTTATTCTATTTTAACCATAACAACCAGAGCCAATCTATTCAAGCATTTAAGAACCATTCCGAGATTTAAGAAGAAATGATGAATGACATGAATTGAATTGAGTTCAAGTTACTTCCCTTTTTGTTTGGATGAGGAGTGACTGGTTTGTCACTTGAATCCCTCACACTCGGCCAGTTGCAGCCTCTCCATGGCAACACCAACTTGATGGGAGGTTGGATGATCCTTTGTTGAAGTCCTTGCAAGGCTTTGAAGCTGGACCATGGATGGAGCATGAAAATTCAGACTCCCCCTCAAGCTTAACTCCGAGACTATGGGAGGAGCTAAGCTTGTGAACGATCCAAACCATCCATGGCCTTATGACCACCAGTCTTCTTGACTTTGTGATGTCCTTCTTCTTGTGAGTTTACTCTCTTCCTTAATAGGAACTAGGGTGTTTGAATCACCATAGAGAGATCCTCACAAGATACTTTCTCTCCATTGCATGACCCATTCTCTATACACTCCTTGTATTTGAATGGACTGATGCGTCCATGGAATGGTATGCAATGGGAAGATTAGCATGTCCTTTGTTCCATCTCCTTTAGATCATCGGCCTCCTCATGACTTTGGTGATGATCTTCAATGCAGCACCCTTTTGGTGATGCTTTTCTTTGCTTGTCTACTGTCCTCTCTACACTCTCCTGATATGTAGGCTATGGTGACTGAACCACCATGGACAGAACCGCAAGGCAGCTCTCCATTTGTCACAACATCCTCTCTACACTCTTTGGTGTAGGCTATGGACTTCCCATGGAATGTTGGCAATGGGCAAATTCATGGTCTTAGGAACCATCAGTCTTTACAAGACTTGATGTCCTTACCCTTGTGAGTTTTGGCTCTTTTCCTTATACCAGGAACTATTGGTGTTTGAATCACCTTAAGAGCCCTCACAAGGTAGTCTCTCATTGTATGATATCCCACTCTACACTTCCTGTAGACTTTGGGACTTACATGTCCAAGTGGTATCATACGATGGTATCAACCTCTCATTGCATACTCAATCACACTACACTTCCTGTAGTTTGTGGACTGACACGTCCAGTGATGATATGCAATGGCATTAGACCTTTGTCTTGTCACTGTGGTTTGGTTTGTCACTGTATCACAACTTGTGTACCTAACATCACCACAACTCAATGCAAGATTAGATCATCCCATTGGGACCAAACCAAGATCACTCATCCGGTTTGATCACCAATGCCTCAACAAGCTAAAAGAAAACTTGAAACCAGCAGACCACAGAGCAAGACAGGGCAATTTAAACTTCTCTAGATGAAATGCAAGCTTGAAACAAAGCACTTGCAACTAGGCTGGAATTTTAGATGCACCATATATGAATGCAACAATCTTAGACAGCAACTATTAGAATGCAACAGATTCAATCCGAACTAACCATTATATGATCCATTTTAAACAACCTAAACTGAATGCAAGAAAACACCCAGACATGATAATGAGCAATAGTTTCATCAAGATCATATATTCAAGTAGTTTAGACATACTTCTAAATCCTACTTGATATCTCTGATGGATTAACTATGTCATTAACATGCAAGCAACAAAGAACCGGATTGAATCACTACCTATATGCTTATGGATGCAAAACAGTCTAAACAATTCTCATGATGCAAGTAGCAGAGACATTCAGTTCTACACACCAAGACCAAAAGAGATATGACAATGCATGAGACAATACTAAACCACCACTATGATGCTTATGCAAGAACGAGAATCAGAACACAAAACAATGCAGTAAACAAGCCAGGAGATCCTGGGACCAACAACACTCCATGCACACCAAAGTAAACTCTTATTAAGGGATAAAGGATTTGCTTACAGCTAAGGAATCTGGGCTGATTCCTTAAACTTCCATGAACACAGGTCAGTATTTCTTGTTGGGTTTAGCCCAACCCTTCTTTGGTCATTACTGCTTGAGGCAGCTTCAGACTTGGCTCTTGAGGAACACCTCCATCCTTTTCAGACTTGATGCTTAGCCCCCAATGCAACTCTTCTCGGATCAATACAGGTCACTGAGCTTGATGGTACTTCTGGTAGCTCACTTGAGTTTCTTTCTCTAGTTTGGCCGAGATTTGGATCCAAACTTGGAATGAGCTCAAGAGAGATCTAAAACCGTGTTCACCATTTCTTTAGCTTCAGTTCCTTTGGTCACCAGTCTCCCATGGACTTAAGTGATGACCACTCCTACTTATGTGCCTCTTGAGCTAGCAGCACACCACTTCCACAGCAGTGTCTTAATGCCACTAACTCTTCACACAAACAAACTCTCCATTGCTTCTCAATGGGCAGCGCCTTTTCTTACTTGGTTTGGTTAGACACTGAACACTTCTTATGTTCCTGTACAGCACTCAAACTCCAGAATAGATTAGGCCACAAGCATTGGGATCAAACCTTGACTAATCATCAAGTTTGATCTCCAATGTCAACAGCAATGCAACTTCCTAAATGACAATGCATGATCTGATAAGATAAAACACATTTCATTTAGGCAAAACTAGGCTACCTTAACCGCATCCTTAGACATTACTCTAGGTGCTCAACATAAGGCAGCAACCAACCAAGTGAATGATGAAACAGCAAAACACCTTAACAAGTTCTAATCAGTCACGAATGCAATCACTGGAGCTGATACACTATCTAGCACCCTAATACACATTCAAACAGAGAACAAGGTATGGCCTTATTAACAATCACACAACACACAAGACCTTTAAGCATCCTGGGACAGTATCTAGCAAGCTTTATAAGACCCTCAGGACATGAACACACACTACACCACACGGCCATAACAAAAGTCTCAAGCTTTAAACAAGGGAAGGAAGTTATCTTACAGTCAAGGAACCTGTGCTGGTTCCTTGAACCTCCATGGTTAACCGGTTCATGACTAGACAGATTTGGGTTGCTGGTTTGGGAACCAACACCTCCTTCTTTGTGTGACCTTCCCCCTTGACCCCTATCATGCCAAAGACACCAGCTTTCTCCATGTTTGAGTCGCCACACCAAGATCCAAGTTTAAAGTCTCCTTCTTTAAAAGGTTTCTCCTTGGACAGTGAGGAAGAGCGGCTTGGACAAGCTTCCACTCGCCTTCTTTCCCCAGAACGAACATGGGAGAGGAGGATGAACTGAGAATAGCTTCTGGGCACGCCATGAATGATAAAGTTTCGATCTTGAAGGGTTTAAACGACTGGATGCACAGAAGCTTCTTCAATGGTTTAGAAATGGCATGAGAGAGAGAGAGCTTGAGCTTGTGGATGCTAATGAACCAGGTTCTGATTAACCTGGCTCTGATACCATGAAAGTTTATCAGAGTTCAGGCCGTGGGTTGTGTGAGAAGCTTCAACCTCAACAGGTTCGGACTGATCTTGTAATAACAAGGAGAAGAGAAGACTTGATGAGAGAATAAGATTGTGGAAGAGACTAAGAGAATAAAGAGACTAAAGAGAGATTCGTGAGACTTAATGAACCAGAGACTAAGAGAGTGAAGAACAGAGATTTAGAACCCAGAAAAGAATAGGAAGGAGGAGGGGAAACCCCACTCTCTCACTTAATTCGTTTACAATTGATAATGAGGCCTTTATAGGCAATACAAGAAGCAAACATTAACCTATATCTAAGGGCTGATAAAGCCTGAGAGAATGGACGGTTTAGATGAAGTCAGATGGTCTTCATACAGGCTGGAGACAGCCTGGGCGCGCCTAGGAAAGCTTGGCCAGGAATAGGCCAGCAATGCACATGAACCTGGCCAGTGATCAGTCCAAGTTCATTCCTTCTTTTGGATAAGCATCTTGAGAGCATATTCCTCTTATCTATCTCGTCCCAAATGATCCCTTGCCTCCTTAGCTTCAATCAGTCACAAGGGATTCGAATTGCTTTGGTTTAAAGTGATCAAACCAAAGACAAACCCGAAACTGCTTTATTTCTCGACCGTACGGACTGTGTACGGACCACCCGTCCGTACACCTTGACCCGGATTTCGCACATTGCCCAAACTCACCCAAAAGTCGAACCAGGAAGTGTTTTGGGTCGACCATGTCCGTACAGTCCGTACAAGGCCGTACAGGCCGTACAACTGGCCGTACAGGCCGTACGACTGTCCGTACAGTCGACCCTATTTTTGCACTTTCGCCCAATGGCTCCCAAATCTTCCCAAACACTTCCTTCTTGATCATAAACCCTTCTTGAACCTTGTTATTGCTCAGCATAAGCTTCTGGACCCTCTTTAGTCCTTGATCAGACTTCTAATGGGTTTTGGCCCTAACTTTGCACATGGCCTTTAGTGGTCCATTTCTCACTTCAGGTTTAACATGACAAACTCCTTGGGCCACAAGTAATGTTGCCACGTTTGTAATGCCCTCACCAAGGCATAGAGTTCTTTGTCATAGGTTGCATAGTTGAGAGTGGCTCCTCCAAGCTTCTCACTGAAGTAGGCTATAGGTTTCCTATCCTGCATCAATACAGCACCAATTCCAATTCCTGAGGCATCACATTCTATTTCAAACGTTTTAGTAAAGTCAGGAAGCATAAGAAGAGGTGATTGAGTAAGCTTCTCTTTTAGGTTCTGGAAAGCCCTCTCTTGTGCTTCTCCCCACTTGAATCCGACATCCTTCTTTATCACTTCAGTCAAGGGAGCTGCAATGGTGCTAAAGTCTCTCACAAATCGCCTATAGAATCCAGCAAGCCCATGGAAACTCCTCACTTCTCCTACTGTGGTTGGACTCGGCCAGTCTTTGATGGCTTTGATCTTCTCCTCATCGACCTTAACTCCATCTGCACTTACAACAAAACCTAGGAAAACCAAGTTATCCGTGCAAAAGGTGCACTTCTTCAAGTTGGCATAAAGCTTTTCATTCCTTAAAACATCCAGGACAGCCCTAAGATGTTCTAGATGTTCTTCTAAGTTCTTGCTATATACTAAGATGTCATCAAAGTATACTACAACAGAAATGCCTATGAATGATCTAAGAACATGATTCATTAACCTCATGAATGTACTAGGTGCATTGGTTAATCCAAATGGCATAACTAACCACTCATATAATCCATGTTTTGTTTTGAATGCAGTTTTCCATTCATCTCCTTCTTTCATCCTAATCTGATGATAACCACTTTTTAAATCTTTCTTAGAAAAGATGCAAGAACCATGTAATTCGTCAATCATATCATCAAGTCTAGGGATAGGATGGCGATACTTCACTGTGATGTTGTTGATTGATCTACAATCAACACACATACGCCATGTGCCATCCTTCTTAGGCACTAGGAGCACTGGTACAGCACATGGGCTCAAACTCTCTCGGATGTAGCCCTTATCCATGAGTTCCTCTACTTGTCTTTGGACCTCCTTGGTCTCAACCGGGTTGGTTCTGTATGCTAGACGGTTTGGAAGTGTAGATCCTGGAACAAAGTCTATCTGGCGCTCAATCCCTCTCAAAGGTGGTAAACCAATGGGATTGTCTTCTGGAAATACATCTTGAAACTCCTGCAAAAGAGAAACCATTTCACTCGGATACACCGGTGTAGAATCTGTTAGGTTCAAAAGAGTTTCTTTAAACACAAGTAAGATAGCAGATTGTTGAGAGTAGAGAGTTCTTTTGATATCACCCATGTTAGCATAGAAGTTAGGCTGCTTAGTTCCAGCCGGATTTAGATCAATCTCCTTCTTCTTTTGGAGTTGAACCTGATCTTGTTGAACTTCCTTAGGTGTCAAGGGAACCAGAGTGGTCTTGCGTCCCTGGAACTCAAAGGAGTGCTTGTTGGTGAAGCCATCATGGATAACTCGGCGATCAGATTGCCAAGGTCTTCCAAGAAGTATGTGACCAGCTTCCATAGGCAACACATCACACAAGACTTCATCTTCATATCTCCCAATGGCTAAGGGAATAAGGACTTGACTTGAGACCTTCATGGTGCCTTCTTCATTCAGCCATTGTAGCCGGTAAGGTTTGGGATGCTTCTGAACCTTCAATCCCAACTTCTTGACCAGGGTTTCACTCGCAGCATTCACACAACTACCTCCATCAACAATGAGGCTGCACACTTTCCCTTGGACCAAGCACCGGGTGTAGAAGAGGTTCTCACGCTGCTCCAGCTCCTCAGCCTTGTTTTGCAAGCTTAGAAGTCTTCTTGCTACTAAAAGCTTCCCCTGGACTGGTCCTTCTTGATGTTCTTCTTCAGTATCTTCTTGGTCAGACTCGGTGATGTCATCTTCTGAGGCATACTCTCCTTCTTCCAGCAAAATCATGACTCTCTTGTTGGTACATTCAGAGGCGTAATGACCTCTTCCTTGGCACTTGAAACACTTGACATCACGAGCTCTGGAACTAGAGGCTTCAACCTTGCCTTTGCCCTTGTCAAAAGCACTGCTTGGTTTGGTCTCTTCTCTTGGATAGGATTTGTGATCCTTCTGGAACGGCTTAGACTCCTTAGGGTAAGGGGTCTTCTCTTCCTTTGTGTTGTGTAACCGGTTAGAGCCATAGTGGTTGCGTGAATGTCCCTTCCTCTTGAGCTGTTGCTCCACAAGAATAGCTTTGTGTAGCATCTCTTCAAGCTCCACATAATGTTGCATCTCAACATTGTCTTGTATCTCTCGGTTTAAACCACATAGGAACCTTGACATGGTGGCTTCTCTATCTTCTGATATGCTCGCTCTTAGCATGAGCAACTCCATCTCCTGGTAATACTCCTCCACTGATCTTGAGCCTTGGGTAAGTTTCCTAAGCCGGTGATGCAAATCTCTGTGGTAGTGACTTGGAACAAACCTCTTGCGCATGATAGACTTCATCTCTGTCCAAGTTTCAACTGGTTCCTCTCCATTCCTCCTACGGGTTGTGATGTACTGATCCCACCAACTTAGAGCATAGTCATAGAATTCAGTGGCAGCAATCTGAATCTTCTTGTGGTTTGTGTACTGCTTACACTGAAAGACTAGCTCAATCTTCTTCTCCCACTCAAGGTAGGCATCCAGATCAGCTTTGCCATGGAATGGGGGTATCTTTATCTTCAAACCAGCAAGCTCATCTCCCTGGTTCATTCTTCTTTCTTGGACACGCCTATGTCTTCTTTGGCTTTATCTTGAGGATGAACTGAGGTGTTAATACTCATTGTCAGTCTCCTCATAACCGGCATGCTCTTGGCGAGTTGCATGAGGTCTCTCTTCTCTCCTAGTCTCCCGGTTTGGAACTTGACCAGTAGCTCTCCTGATGTCTTCTCTGAGCTCCCTCCGGATGTCATTGAGGTTGGTTCTCATCATCTCGGTCATGGTTGCTACCATGTTCTGATTGAGTTGAGCCGACATAGCCTCCATGAGAAGCTTGTTCTTCCTAACGAGTGCAGCTTCTTCTTCAGACTCGAATCCCATGCTTCCTGCACAAAGGTAAACAAAGTAACCAGTAAAAGGGTTCAAGGTAACGAGGTAAGCAAAAAGGAAAAAGGATAAAACAACCTAAAGCTTCTTCTGCAAGACAAAAGCAAAAAGGATAATCGGCTACAAGCAAAAAGGAGATTAGGGTTTGCGGATTCAAGTAAAAAGGAAATTCTTTAAGTTTCGTTTAATCTTTTCTAAGCTTGTCTAGCACCCTAAACAACCTTAATCTACTCGTATTCAAGGTGATTAACAAGTTAAACAGATGAAACAAAGTGATCTAAAAGGGAAAAGACAACTTGTGCGGCTAGGGTTTAACAACTAGGGTTTCCGCAAGCAAAAAGGAAAATCTCTTAAACCTTGTCTAATCTCTCTGAATTTCGAGCAGCCCTAAACAGATTAGATCTACTGCTTATTCAGATGATAAAGATGGAACACGGATGAAACAAAAACAATAAGAGAGAAAACGAGCACTTCCCAACCAAAGTTGCTCTGATACCACTTGATGCGTCCCTAGGATGCTCTTTGGTTGATGGGAATGGATAATCCTTGCAAGAACGAATCAGAGACTCAAGTTCTTCAAGGCGTGTGGATTGAATGGTGACACAAGAGGGATGGATGAACTCTTGATACTCCTAGATGAACAAACCGGATATGACACACCGATTTAGACACCCTTAGGTCTCTGGATATTACACACCAGAACTCAACACACTTTCTAGAGAAAGAGCCGTCAAGGAGAAAGAATACTCGTTGATAAAAAGTTGGATGAGTTACAAGAGGGTTTAGGAACCCTTTAAATAAAAAGAAACCGAGAACAAGCTCTCTAGGGTTTTGGAAATAAGCAAAAATGGAAACTATGGTTTAACTTTAACATATGCTTAAAAATAACATAAAATGTAAACTTCTTTCTAGACTTGGACCGAGATAGGGCCTAAGTGATGTGAAGACAAGTTGTGGCCTCGTTAAAAACCTTCCTCCGGAAAACCTCGTGGGACAAAACCAAAAGCAAGGAAAAGAGCACGCACCCCATGTCTTGCCTACACACTAACTCAGCTTGATGTAGAGATGGCTTGAATTGTGATCAAGACACCTCGGATCAGACCTTGTCCAAGACTTTCTTGTTGTGGATGTGAAGTGAGTAATCCAACAACATTCTCTTTAAGCTTCTTGACTCTGGAACGAGTCATGGGACCTTCAGGAATGGCTAGAGCATCATCACCAGGCTGCTGGTGCAATGTGGCTTCATGTGGCTCATCTAGACTCTCCTTGTTCTCCTTAGTGATCCGGTCCATGATCACATCACAATCACCTGCCTCACTTTGTGGCAATCAACCTCGATGTGCTTGGTCCTCTCGTGGAACACTGAGTTGGTGGCTATGTGGATAGCTGCTTGGTTGTCACAATGCATTGGCATTGGAGTGGACTGCTCAATACCAAGGTGCTTCAATATGCCTTTAATCCAGACAAGTTCATTTGTCAACTTCAGCATTGCTCTATACTCGGCTTCAGCACTCGAGCAAGACACCACCTTCTGTTTCTTGCTCTTCCATGTAACTAGGTTCCCTCCAATGAATGTGCAATAGCCAGTAGTAGACTTTTTATCTGCTCTATCACCAGCCCAGTCCGCATCACAGTAACCAACCACTTCAGTGTTGTTGTTGCATCCCATCCATACTCTATGGCCAGGTGAACCATTCAGATAGCTCAGGATCCGTTCCACCATGTTCCAGTGGTGCTCCTTTGGGATTTGCATGTGTTGGCTTACCTGGTTCACAGCAAAACAGATATCAGAACGTGTGATAGTTAAGTATATTAGCTTACCCACTAGCTTTCTGTAAAGCTTGGCATCATGAAATGGTTTGCTATCCTCTATCTCCCCCTCACGAGGAACCTTATACCCATCCTCCATAGGCATCCTTGCTGTCTTCCCTCCAAATTTACCTGCATCTTTCAAAATATCAAGAGTATACTTCCTTTGGGACATGAACAACCCTTCCTTGGATCTACAAATCGCCATTCCAAGAAAGTATTCCATTTCCCCCAAGTCTTTAATTTCAAAAACAGATTTGAGATAGTCCTTAGTATCCTTAATACCTTCCTTGTCATTCCCAGTTATGATGATATCATCAACATAGACTAGGAGGACAATGAAACCTGAAGTAGAGGCAAGAGTGAATAGGGTGTGATCAAGATCGGATTTGATGAAGCCTCAGCCATTCAGGGTAGTGCTTAACTTGTGATACCAGGCTCTTGGAGACTGCTTCAACCCATAGATAGCCTTCCTTAGCCTCAGAACATTTCTTGGTTTTACTAGACTCTCAAGGCCCAGAGGGGGATACATATACACTTCCTCTTCCAATTCACCTTGCAAGAAGGCATTCTTCACATCCATTTGCCATAGGTTCCACCCCAAGTTTGTTGCAATGGAGAGAGAACAATTCAAATAGTATGGAGCTTTGCCACAGGAGAAAAGGTGTCAACATAGTGCTCTTCATAGGTTTGGGTGAAACCTCTTTCAACAAGTCTGGTCTTCTTCCTTTCTATCTTCCCATTTGGTAGATACTTGATGGTGAAGATCCATCTACTAGTAACAACCTTCTTCCCTTTTGGCAGCTCACTCTCATACCAAGTCTCATTCTTGATCATAGCACCTGCTTCAACACTTACTGACTTCTTCCATTCTTTATCCTCCATAGCTTCCTCATAAGACTGTGGAACCTGGCTTTCATCTAAACTGATAATGAAAGCACAATGCTCCTTAGGAAAATCGGCAAAAGAGCAGACAGCTTGGCTAGGGTGAGCAACTGCTTGAGCATTGTAGTAGACCCTAGTATTCACCCAGTTAGATGGAGGTCTTCTTACTCTAGTACTTCTCCTTAACGGAGCTTGAACCTCCTCAACCACTTCCTCATGCTCATCTTGGCCTTCTGGTTCAGGTACCTCATTTGCTTCCTCATGTTCCATCACACCTTGATCAGGACTTCCAGTGTTCTCGTCCTCTATATCATCATCTCCTGGTTCATTTCCCCCCTCATGATCAAGGTGGGATTGATGTAAGACTCGGAGGAGTCTCTGGAAGGGTGGTAATGATGGATCCTCAAGCTGGCTTTCACGCACTCTCTTGAGAACAAAGGATGGTCGATTGATGGACACTTAACCGGATGGAGAGTCAACTGTTGATGGGATCTTACAAGCTGGCTTGCACGCTCTCTCATGTTGGATCAGTTGATGGGGAAGTAGATGGAACGAAGAACACCACAAGTATGAAGAAGGATCCTTGATACAGTTCAAGACTCTTCTCACTTGAATCTCACAAGAAAGGAGAAGTCGGTTGCGGCTTGCTTAGGGGGCAAACTGACTCGTATATTGATCTAGGTAAAAAGTTGTGTGTTACAGTGGCTGCGTGTGGGACTTTATTAATAGTCCTTCAGCCTTGACCTAATAGTCGACTCAAGAAAAGGAAAAAGACTCAAAACGACAGGACTTAATGTTTAAAGGAAATCGAAAACTAACATTGCCCGGTTTAAGACCAAAAAAGGAAAGTTGTAAAATAAAAGAAAATATGGCCTAAGCTAAGTCTTGGCCTCGAACCCTGGTTGTTTATGGGATGGGCAAGTTCTAGGAACCACTAGACTGACCCATCTTACCTGCACAAAGTGTAAATAAAGTAAAGACTTTCCTTGGTTCAGTGTTGGCCTTCTTTGCTATGTAGTTGATCTTGAGGGCGTTTGAACCATCCTTGATAGGACTCTTGACTGGGTCTTCTACTTCTGGGTCTTTAATACTTGAGTCTTTAAGGCCTTCTTCGTTAGAAATGGGTTCTTCTTCCACATCCATTCCTGCCACATAACCATCCTTGTCTTTTTTCAGCCAAATAAGCTTCCTTACCTGGAATGATATTGAGTTGCGCAAAGGCATTGTTCAAGTCATCACTTGGCTTGTTGATATGCTCTACTTTGGTGAGCTGAGCTATTGGCATGTTTAGTGATTCATCCATGTTGTCTAGGATAGCTTGAATAGCAAGTATGAATCCATCTTTAAGCCTCCTAGCCTTGGAACGGGTCATGGGGCCTTCTGTGACCTTAGGAATGGTGATGGTGTTAAGTTGAGGTATCTAGTTAAGTATGGAATAGAGAGAAGGAGGAAAAGAGAGGGGATCGGGTCGACCTTGTCCGTACAAGGCCGTACAGGCCGTACAAGGCCGTACAAGGCCATACAGGCCGTACAGGCCGTACAGGCCGTACAAGGTCGACCCAAAAGAGCTTTAAACCATGTTTTGGCAATGTGCAAAAATGGGGTTGTCCGTACAAGAAAAGTTACTGAGGTGAAAAAGGTAAAAAGGTAAAAGAGGAGAATTTACCATGAGGAGTTCGAGTGGTTAACTTGGAGTAAAAGAAAGGATTGGGTCGGGTAAACCTTGAAGCTTTAGGCGCCAAGGTTACCGTTTGAAGATAAGGCTTGGTCAAGCTTACAGCCGGTGCAAGCTGTAAAGTGAGAAGCATCTAGTCAAGATGCCATTGGCATCTAGCCACCAGAGCCACTCGTTTGAACCATTAGGCGCGCCTCTCCTCCTGTCCACATGCTTTCCCTCTCTTGCTTTACGAAACCCTTATAAACCTTCTCTATATATTCTGAACTCTCTCTATGAATAAATCATACAGTTCTCTCTAAACTTTCGAGTCTCAAAATGTTCTTCATAGTCTCTCATTAATCTTCTTAAGTTCTTAGTCTAAACCGAGTCTTTTGTTCATCAAATCTCTTTCTAGTCTCGTTCTTGTTACTTATTTATCTAAGATCTTAAAAGGTCTTATGGTATCAGATATTGAGAAGCTTCAATGATCTGTGAAGATGGAGTCCTTGGTGATTGTTCAAGAAGAAGAAGCAACCAAGGCTGAGTTAGTATCTGGTAATCCGAGCACTTAACCCAACAAGAAGTTGGGTGAAAGGGGGAGAGACCAAGATCAGTGTGGAGTGAGCTAGATGAGCTCAAGAAGTGTCAGTGGTGAGCAATCCAAGTCGGATTAGCTTACACCACAGTAAGGGCCATGATCCAGAGTTCTTTGTGTCCACCACACTGGTTGAGACACAAAGAACTCACTGGCCAATCCCTAGGCCTTGGAGATCTTACTCTTTTCCTTATCAAGGTTTTATCCCAAAAAGGGTTTTCTTTGATAAGGTTTTTAATGAGGAGACTCTTCAAGGTTCCAAGCTTGACTTAGGATCACTAGAGTCAAGCTTGAGGGGGAGTATTAACTTGAAGAGATGAAATGGAGTAAAAGGATGAGTTTGGGTGAAGTTTGGGTCATGTGCAAAAATAGGGCAAGACCCCCGGAGATTGTCTAAGAAGACTTTAGGAGGGTTTAAAGGTGTCAAGGAAGGTCCTGAAGCTAATGTAAAGTGAAGATTAAGTCCAGGAGGGACTTTAGGAACCATTTGGGATCAAAGGGTCGAATGTGCAAAAATAGGGCGACCCGTACGGATTCTGTACGGACATGTACGGACTTGTACGGACCGTACGGATCCGTACGGACCAAGGTCGACCCAGAACTTTAATATTCGACCATTTGAAGTGTTTTAGGCTTTGTGCAAAAATATGGCAAAAGTGTACGGACCATAACCTGTCCGTACACTCCCTGGTGGTCCGTGCAAAGTCCGGGACTAAAACCAAGTGGTTCTGATCAAGAGGAATCAAAATGGCATCAAGGAGATACCAAGAAGATGCTTTGTGGATAAAAGAAGATAAGGGGCGATGACAGGCTGGTTCTGGCTGTATACTTGCTGGAAAGGAAGAGCAAAAGAGACTATGTATCTAGCCAAAGAACCAGCCAGATTCATAGGAGCCTTTGGACAGCCAATCACAAGCCTTCCTTCCCTTGACCAGATTCTAACTCGCCAGCAATCCTAGCCATTCATTCTCAAGTCTTATCACAGCCATTAGATTTAGGTTTAGGGTCCAGAAACCTGTAAAGCCTATATATATTACTCCTGTTGGCGATTTGTAACCAAAAAAGGGGAGTAAGGGGGATTTCCCCTCTCCACTTCTATAAACAAAAGCTTAGTGTTCTTGAATCAGTCTCTCTTAATCTATCTCTTTCTTAATCTCTCTAATCTCTCTAAACTCTCCTAATCTTTGTTTCTGGTTCAAGTAAACACTAAGTGAACCAGATCCACTCTCTTCACCATTTCGTGTTCTCTCTGACCCTAAAGGGTTTGTTCATCCTGTTCTTCACACACACGAGTCCATACTCTGAAAATCTAACATGGTATCAGAGCCAGGTTCATCAGAACTTGGTTCCTTCATCCGCTGAAGATCTAAGCTCACTCTCATGTCCATTCAAGCCCAAAAGACACTTCCTTTCCAGCCGATTCAACCTCTACAAGAAGGTGTTCATCTGCTGCCCAGAAAGTGTTCTTGAAGACCCATACTCTCTCATACCCGTCCAGAAGAAAGAAGAGCCTTGGATCTTGAAGTTTTGGAGAGGACTTGCTCCCCTCTTCATCAAAACAGTCTAGGCCGGTTCCTATTGAAAGATCAGGAAGAAAGGTGAAAGCTTTCACCTTGTTACTGATGGAGGCGACTCAAGTATGAAGAAAGGTGGAGTCTTTGACATGGAGAGTCCAAGGGGAAGGTCCATGGAGGAAGGAGATGTTGGGGTCGACACCAATAGCTCTTGTCCAGTCCATGTATCACTGGTGGTTCAAGGAACTAACACTAGTTCCTTGACTGTAAGAAACTTCTTTCCCTTGAGTAAAGCTTGATCCTTTATGAACTTTATGAACTGAAAATGTGTGTGTGTGATGTGTTGAAGCCTGAGAATGTGTTTAAAGATTGCTAGATGTGAATGTTTAGAATCTGTTCCAGGTTGTATTGAAAAGAGACTCGTTTGGTTGTTTGGGTTATTGAAATGCTTGCTCCAGTTCTTAATGATGCTTGCCATGATATTAGATAGTATGTTCTGAATCTGCTTGCATACATGAATAGAACTGATTGAAAGTAAAGCATTGGGTCTGGTATTTGGAAATGATAATGTTGCTTAGTCTCTGTTCTTAATGGTTGTCTTGCTAGGATGATAGATTGTGTGTCTAATCCGGCTTGCTTTCATGAATAGAATAGGTTAAGACTGTTGCATTCGTTTATCATTGTTACTGCCTTCAGGTTGAGACACCTAGACTTGATTCTAAGGGTCGTTTAAGGCAGGAGTTTATTGCCTAATTGCTTTGTGAGTGTTCCTGATCAGTTCATCCATTGCATTTAGAGAGTGGTAAGCTTGCATTAGATGGATCTTAATGATAATGAGATACTGTCTAAGTGCAATGCTTGTGACATTGGTGATCAAACTTGATGATTAGTCAAGGTTTGATCCCAATGCAAGTGTGTCTTATCTTGTTTGGAGTTTGAGTGTTGTTTCAGGTTCACAAGGAGTGTCCTTGTTCAGCATCAATCCGGAACAAAGAGGAAGACTTGCCCATTGCTGAAGCAGTGGAGAGTTGTTGGTGCTTGTGCATGAAGCCAGTAGTCTAAGCGCAGCTGTTGGGAGTGATGTGCTCCTGGTTCGTGAAGATGCACAAGGCAAGGTCATCACTGAAGCTTGATGAGGCTGGTGACCTGAGGGTACTTGGAGCTGTAGACATGAAGGTGGACCAGTGATTTAAGCGCAGCTGTTGGGGTGGTGTGCTCCTGGTTTGGATGCTTATTCAGGCTCACTTCCAAGCTTGAACCTAAACTCAATTCAAGCTTGAGGTGGGGACTTGAGTGAGCTACCTGATGATCTAAGTTCAAGACCTGGTTCCTCCTCACCATTGCACCAGGAATAGAAGATGGAGCCATCCGGGTTTAGACATTGGCGAGTCTAGACAAGAGAGTGGTCAGAGCACTCTTGGCTGTGTGAAGAAGAAGGTGACTCTACAATGCGGCTTCTGAAGTGAGGTGGTTGAAGAGTTAGCTGAGGTATCTTCCAGCATTCCATTCAAGGTGGCGAGATCAGAAAGGAGTGGGCAGTGGTGTGTTGATCAAGATCATGAAGCAATCCTTTCAAGCTTGACTTGTTCCACATGGTCAAGCTTGAGGGGGAGTATTGAGAAGCTTCAATGATCTGTGAAGATGGAGTCCTTGGTGATTGTTCAAGAAGAAGAAGCAACCAAGGCTGAGTTAGTATCTGGTAATCCGAGCACTTAACCCAACAAGAAGTTGGGTGAAAGGGGGAGAGACCAAGATCAGTGTGGAGTGAGCTAGATGAGCTCAAGAAGTGTCAGTGGTGAGCAATCCAAGTCGGATTAGCTTACACCACAGTAAGGGCCATGATCCAGAGTTCTTTGTGTCCACCACACTAGTTGGGACACAAAGAACTCACTGGCCAATCCCTAGGCCTTGGAGATCTTACTCTTTTCCTTATCAAGGTTTTATCCCAAAAAGGGTTTTCTTTGATAAGGTTTTTAATGAGGAGACTCTTCAAGGTTCCAAGCTTGACTTAGGATCACTAGAGTCAAGCTTGAGGGGGAGTATTAACTTGAAGAGATGAAATGGAGTAAAAGGATGAGTTTGGGTGAAGTTTGGGTCATGTGCAAAAATAGGGCAAGACCCCCGGAGATTGTCTAAGAAGACTTTAGGAGGGTTTAAAGGTGTCAAGGAAGGTCCTGAAGCTAATGTAAAGTGAAGATTAAGTCCAGGAGGGACTTTAGGAACCATTTGGGATCAAAGGGTCGAATGTGCAAAAATAGGGCGACCCGTACGGATTCTGTACGGACATGTACGGACTTGTACGGACCGTACGGATCCGTACGGACCAAGGTCGACCCAGAACTTTAATATTCGACCATTTGAAGTGTTTTAGGCTTTGTGCAAAAATATGGCAAAAGTGTACGGACCATAACCTGTCCGTACACTCCCTGGTGGTCCGTGCAAAGTCCGGGACTAAAAACAAGTGGTTCTGATCAAGAGGAATCAAAATGGCATCAAGGAGATACCAAGAAGATGCTTTGTGGATAAAAGAAGATAAGGGGCGATGACAGGCTGGTTCTGGCTGTATACTTGCTGGAAAGGAAGAGCAAAAGAGACTATGTATCTAGCCAAAGAACCAGCCAGATTCATAGGAGCCTTTGGACAGCCAATCACAAGCCTTCCTTCCCTTGACCAGATTCAAACTCGCCAGCAATCCTAGCCATTCATTCTCAAGTCTTATCACAGCCATTAGATTTAGGTTTAGGGTCCAGAAACCTGTAAAGCCTATATATATTACTCCTGTTGGCGATTTGTAACCAAAAAAAGGGAGTAAGGGGGATTTCCCCTCTCCACTTCTATAAACAAAAGCTTAGTGTTCTTGAATCAGTCTCTCTTAATCTATCTATTTCTTAATCTCTCTAATCTCTCTAAACTCTCCTAATCTTTGTTTCTGGTTCAAGTAAACACTAAGTGAACCAGATCCACTCTCTTCACCATTTCGTGTTCTCTCTGTCCCTAAAGGGTTTGTTCATCCTGTTCTTCACACACACGAGTCCATACTCTGAAAATCTAACATCAGAGCCAGGTTCATCACGATCTGGGATTGTGTTCATCGAGTTGAAGAAGATCAAGGTTGAAGCTTTTTGAAGATCTAAAGCTGTTCTTTGTAGATCCGGGTAGAAGACTGAAGTTTGAAGCTTGTGTGGTGTAAAAGCTTGAGTCCTTCACGTTCTTACCTTCAAAGTCTCAACCTTTCCTCCCGTTTCTGTGTTCTAAGGTATAGATCTACTCATTTCCAAGCTTTTGAAGTCAAGCTGGTTGTAGATGGATAATGTTAGCATGAAGGTTCCGGTTACTCTAAAGGGGAGTAACTATCTGTTGTGGTCTCGTTTGGTGAAGACTGCTGTGGGAAGTAAGGGCTTATGGGGTCATATCACATCCGGTGAAGCTCCTAAGCTCATTACTCAAGAAGGTGAAGCTGCAAGTGCCACAAGTGAGGTGGAGAAGTGGCAGCAAGAAGACATGATGGTGATGACACTTCTTCAAGGATCTCTTGAGACTCCTATCGTGGAAGCTTATAGCTACTGTGAAACCGCAAAGGATCTATGGGAGACCTTGAAGAAGGTGTATGGAAACATCTCAAACTTGAGCCGAGTGTTTGAGGTGAAGAGAGCAATCAACGGGTTGCTACAAGAAGATATGGAGTTCACTAAGCATCTTGGAAGGTTCCGGGCCCTCTGGTCTGAGTTAGAGATGCTGAGACCAAGCACGGTTGATGCTGATGAGCTGAATGAAAGGCGAGAGCAAGATAAAGTCTTTGGGCTCCTGCTCACTCTAAACCCTGCCTACAACAGCCTCATCAAGCATATCCTGAGAGCTGAGAAGCTTCCATCTCTAGAAGATGTGTGTGCTCAGATACAAAAGGAGCAAGGCTCTATTGGGTTGTTTGGAGGTAAGGGGGAGCTTACCTTGGCTAACCAAGCTGCGCAAACCGATCAGGTTGAAACACCAATGGCAAATAAAGCTGCGTTCAACAAGTATGAAGACCGGAGGTTCAATGGTAACTGTGATCATTGCAAGAAGCACGGTCACAAGAAGAGTCAGTGCTGGATCCTCCACCCACATCTCAAGCCGACCAAGTTCATGAAGGAGAGGGAAGCTAGAGCACACATCTCGGAGGGATCAACTGTGGCAAGCTCAAGCAAAAGAACTGATGGTGATAAGAGGGAAGCTAGTGAAGGAAAGTCCCTTGTTGCCTACACGGGTGGTACCAGCAGGAACAATGATCAAGACTACATCCGGAGGTCTGACATTGATGCCCTCATCAAAATGCTCAAGGAGAATGGTAACACCTTTGGTAACCTTAATGGGTATTCTCTTGGTGCTTCAATGGTTGCTAGTAAGCTAGAGAATGTGATAGATCCTAGGACTGATAGAACTGGTAGGATATTAGAAATGAACCGCCAAAGTCTTGCTTGTTCTATTCCTAAAGGAACTTGTCATATTGCTAATAGCTCAGATAAACCTTTGATAGTAGACTCAGGAGCCTCCCATCACATGATCAGTGACACCAATCTGATCAAAGACATTGAACCAGCTAATGGTCATGTCATGATTGCCAATGGTGATAAGATTCCTATTAGAGGAGTGGGAAATCTAAAACTGTTTAGTAAGAACTCAAGAGCTTTCTATATGCCTGAATTCACTTCAAACCTGTTATCTGTTAAGAAATGTACTAATGATTTGAATTGTAAGGTGATATTCAGTCCTAACGAGGTTGAGTTTCAGGATATTGAGAGCCAAAGGATGATTGGAAAAGGAGTTACCAAGGGCGAGTTATATATGCTTGAAGAGCTTGATCCTGTTTCTGATTTTAGTTGTTCCTTTACTACTGTTTCTTCTGCTTTGAATAAGAATGCTTTGTGGCATGCTAGATTAGGACATCCTCATGTTAGAGCTTTGAACTTGATGTTACCAGGTGTTATTTTCGAAAATAATGAGTGTGAAGCTTGCATTTTAGGCAAGCATTGTAAGAATGTTTTTCCAAGATCATCTACTGTTTATGAGAAGTTCTTTGATTTGATTCATTCTGATGTTTGGACTGCTCCTTGCATATCTAGGGATAATCAGAAGTATTTTGTGACATTCATTGATGAAAAATCTAAATACACCTGGTTAACACTCATTCCATCTAAAGATAGGGTCCTTGATGCATTTAAAAACTTTCAATCCTATGTGACTAACCATTATCATGCCAAGTTTAAAATTTTTAGATCAGATAATGGAGGAGAGTACACAAGTCATGCCTTCAAGGATCACTTAGCTCGTCATGGGATCCTTCACCAGACCAGTTGCCCATACACTCCACAGCAAAATGGAGTGGCTGAGAGGAAGAACCGCCATCTCATGGAGATTGCAAGGTCCTTAATGTTCCAAGCAAATGTACCTAAAAGATTTTGGAGTGATGCTGTGACTACTGCTTGCTATCTCATCAACCGCACACCCACAAAGGTCCTGAATGATCAAGCCCCCTTTGAGGTTCTCAACAAGTACAAGCCATCAGTGGACTATCTACGGGTCTTTGGGTGCCTATGCTATGTACTGATTCCTGGGGAGATGAGAAACAAGTTAGAAGTCAAGAGTACAAAGGCGATGTTTATAGGCTACTCCACAACTCAGAAGGGATACAAGTGCTATGATCCAGTGGCAAGAAATGTTCTGGTGTCTAGGGATGTCAAGTTCATAGAAGAAAGGGGGTATTATGAGGAGAAGAATCAAGAAGAGTTGAAGGACCTTACCTCGGATAAGGCCGCAACTCTTAGAGTTATCTTGGAAGGTCTTGGCATTGGAGTGACCAAGAACCCGAATGGAAGTGGTCCAACAGGGACAAGTGAAGCAAATCAGCCTCCCCATCTTGATCATGAGGGGGGAAACACTGAAGATCAGGAAAGTGGAAGTTCTGATAGCAGTGGAGAGTTTGAGTCGGGTCAAGATGAGTTTGATGATCCTCAAGATGAAGATAGAAGTTCAGCGTCTCATGATCAAAGTGGAGATTCTCAAGAAGGTCAGAGAAGTCCAAGCCCTAATCATCAAGAGGAGGAAGAACCTGAAGGAAGGGAAGTAGAACAGCAACAACAATTGAGGAGAAGCTCTAGGATAAGAAGACCACCATCTAATTGGGTCAATACTATGGTCTACTATAATGCCCAAGCGGTTGCGCACCCATCTCAAGTGGTCTGCTCTTTTACTCAGTATCCAGAAGAGCACTGTTCCTTTATGGTCAGCCTAGATGAGAGCTACATACCAAGATCCTATGAGGAAGCAGTTAAAGATAAAGAATGGAAGGAGTCAGTGGGTGCTGAGGCAAGTGCAATGATCAAGAATGACACTTGGTATGAAAGTGAGTTGCCAAGAGGGAAGAAAGCAGTGACCAGTAGATGGATCTTTACTATAAAGTACTTGGCGAATGGAAAGATTGATAGGAAGAAAACCAGATTGGTTGCAAGGGGCTTCACTCAAACCTATGGAGAAGATTATGTGGATACTTTTGCACCAGTTGCAAAACTTCACACTATTAGGATCATCCTATCTCTTGCGGTTAATCTTGAGTGGGGACTATGGCAAATGGATGTGAAGAATGCGTTTCTTCAAGTAGAACTTGAAGATGAGGTCTACATGCACCCTCCACCAGGTTTAGAGCACTTAGTGAAGAAAGGAAATGTGTTCCAGCTCAAGAAGGCAATCTATGGTCTTAAACAATCTCCTAGAGCTTGGTACAACAAGCTGAGTACCACTCTCAATGGCAAAGGATTCAAGAAATCTGAACTGGACCATACCTTGTTCACCCTTCCGACCACATCAGGTATAGTTGTCCTTCTTGTGTATGTTGATGATATCATCATCACAGGAAGTGACAAGGCAGGTATCCAATCCACTAAAGACTTCCTTAAATCTGTGTTTGAAATTAAAGATTTGGGAGAGATGAAATACTTTCTTGGCATTGAGATATGTAGATCCAAGGAAGGTTTGTTTCTGTCCCAAAGAAAGTATACACTTGATCTCTTGAAAGATGCAGGGAAACATGGAGGGAAGACAGCAAAGATGCCACTAGAGGATGGGTACAAGGTTCCTCGTGAGGGGGAGATTGAAGACAACCGGCCATTCCATGATCCTAAGCTTTATAGAAAGCTTGTTGGTAAGTTGATCTATCTTACCATTACTCGACCTGATATATGCTTTGCTGTGAATCAGGTGAGTCAATACATGCAAGTCCCAAAGGAACACCATTGGCATATGGTTGAGAGGATCCTGATGTATCTAAACGGATCACCAAACCTTGGAGTATGGATGGGATGCAATAAGAGCACTGAAGTGGTGGGCTATTGTGACGCGGATTGGGCAGGAGATAGGCTGGATAGGAAGTCAACCACTGGCTATTGTACCTTCATAGGTGGGAACCTGGTTACCTGGAAGAGCAAGAAGCAGAAGGTGGTCTCCTGTTCCAGTGCTGAAGCTGAGTATAGGGCAATGTTGAAGCTTACAAACGAGCTGGTGTGGATCAAAGGCATCTTGAAGCATGTGGAGGTTGATCAGTCTACACCAATGACTATGCATTGTGATAATCAAGCTGCGATTCATATAGCTTCCAACTCAGTCTTCCATGAAAGAACCAAGCACATTGAGGTCGATTGCCAAAAGGTGAGACAGATGATTGGGTTGGGTGTAACCTTACCGTGCTACACAAGGAGTGAGGATCAGTTGGCGGATGTGTTTACAAAGGCTGCAAGACAGAAGACAATGGAGTCCATCCATGTGAGGTTGGGACTCATTGATCTAAACCAACTTAGCTAATCCCCTGCTATGAGGTCTCCACTCTTTTTCCCTCATCAAAGGGTTTTATCCCAACCAGGGTTTTCTCTTTGGTGAGGTTTTTAATGAGGGAGATCTCATAGCCTTCCAAGCTCGACTTGTTCCATATGGTCAAGCTTGAGGGGGAGTGTTAAGTTGAGGTATCTAGTTAAGTATGGAATAGAGAGAAGGAGGAAAAGAGAGGGGATCGGGTCGACCTTGTCCGTACAAGGCCGTACAGGCCGTACAAGGCCGTACAAGGCCGTACAGGCCGTACAGGCCGTACAGGGTCGACCCAAAAGAGCTTTAAACCATGTTTTGGCAATGTGCAAAAATGGGGTTGTCCGTACAAGAAAAGTTACTGAGGTGAAAAAGGTAAAAAGGTAAAAGAGGAGAATTTACCATGAGGAGTTCGAGTGGTTAACTTGGAGTAAAAGAAAGGATTGGGTCGGGTAAACCTTGAAGCTTTAGGCGCCAAGGTTATCGTTTGAAGATAAGGCTTGGTCAAGCTTACAGCCGGTGCAAGCTTATTTCCGAAACCCTAGAGAGCTTGTTCTCGGTTTCTTTTTATTTAAAGGGTTCCTAAACCCTCAAAACTGGTTCATCTGCAAGATAAGGAGACAAGTCAGCAACATTGAACGTATGGGAAATGTTGAACTCACCTGGAAGTTCTAGGCGGTATGCATTGTCATTGATCTTTTCCAACACTCTGAATGGACCATCTCCTCTAGGTGCTAGTTTAGAACTTCTTTTTGTGGGAACCTCTCGGTCCTCATGTGGAGCCAGACCCATTCTCCTGGTTCAAAGGTCATCTCCTTGCGTTTCTTGTGAGCTCTCCTCTTGTAGTCCTCAGTTTTCTTGATGATGTTGTCCCGGACCTTCTGGTGTAACTTCCTCACAACTTCCCCTTTCTTTAGGCCATCCTGATTAATTTGCTCAACTTGTGGAATTGGCTTAAGATCAAAAGGGGTTAGTGGATTAAAACCATAAACAACTTCAAAAAGGGACATCTTAGTAGCAGAATGAGTAGCATGGTTATAAGCAAACTTTATCAAGGGTATGCAGTCTAACCAAGTGTTCAATTTTTTACCGAGTGTTACTCTAAGTAAAGTAGAGAGGGTTCGGTTTACCACTTCTGTTTGTCCATCTGTTTGAGAATGACAGGTCGTGGAGAAGAGTAGTTTGGTGCCAAGCTTCTTTCACAGGGTCCTTCAGAAATTGCTCAGGAATTTAGTGTCTCGGTCAGACACAATAGTCCTTGGTAACCCATGTAAACGCACCACTTCTTTAAAGAATAGGTCTGCGGTTTGAGTGGCATCATTGGTCTTGTCACATGGGATGAAGTGGGCCATCTTGGAGAATCGGTCCACCACCACAAAGATTGAATCCTTGTGTTTAATCTTGGGTAAACCTAAGACCAAATCCATAGAAACATCCTCCCAAGGAGCATTAGGAATTAGTAAAGGTAAATATAAACCATGTGGGTGTGACCTGGACTTGGCCTTGTGACAAGGTACACATCTAGCACAATGCCTCTCCACATCTCTCTTTAGGTGTGGCCAGAAGAAATGATCAGTTACAATAGCCAAGGTCTTGTCTACACCAAAGTGTCCCATAAGACCCCCACCGTGTGCTTTTTGAAGGATGAGGTCCCTCATTGAGCACTGAGGTATGCAAAGCCTCTTTTCTCTAAACAGAAACCCCTCGTGCAAATGATAGGCTTCGAAAGCTCCCTTTCCACATGACTGGAAAGCCTCCTTAACCTCCGGGTCCTCTTGGTACAACTCCTTAATGTGCTCAAACCCTAGTACCTTTGCATCCATGGTGGTGATCAATGCGTGCCTCCTGGATAGGGCATCAGAAACCACATTCTCCTTTCCCTTCTTGTACTTGATGACATAAGGGAAGGTCTCAATAACCACCAGCCACTTAGCATGTAAGACCCGAGCTGGCCTTCCAGGCCGTGGTCAAGCCTCACGTCGCTCGGTCCTCTTCTGGACCGAACCTCTAATTTTTTTTCGTCCTTTATCCTTATTATCGCCCATAGGCGAAGGATATCTTAGATCTTAGCTCAAGATTACCTTAGTCATTCCCTAGCTTAGATCAGTTCAACTCATAAGCAGCGGATTATACTATATTAACCATTGGTCTAAAACCAATCTAACACTTGTCCGGTCGAACCACCTTAGCCCTTGGTTAGTATTACAACTATCTTTTAGCTTAGAGATGGATTCTGAACCCAAAACAAGTCATACGTTTCTGAGGTTCCATTCCCCTAAACCGTTCTACCAGCATCCTAGCAAGTTACTTCTATATCCATGTATTTGCTAAGTCATACCTTTGCCACATCCACGGAGCTTGTTAGCTAATCGGTCCAGCTGAATTGGTTAGCTCATCCTCTTACCTGACTTAGCTAGCTCATCCAGCTCCTCGAGCCGACTCACCTCAGCTAGCTAGAACCAAGCTAAGGCCAGCTACCTCAGCTTGTTTAGCTAGCTCATCCAACTAGCTAAGCTGAACCACTTTACTTGAGGTTCCATCTACTCTCTTCCAGCTGATCGAGCTACAAGAAAGCTGAGCCCAGCTCCCTGACAACTCGTCCAACTCTCTTATACCTGCGTAAACATCTCTCCTTGGGTACTTAGTCATTCAACCAACCATCCCCACTGACCAAGTAACCTTTGGGAAGTCTTCAATGGTAAATGACATGCATCTGGCTCTTCTCAGCTCATGCATCATCCTTATGCTTTGTAGAATATGATACCAAGTCCCTCTCATGGACTAACAATACTCATCAGATCCTAAGTCAATCAACCAACCACCCCACATGACTCAGACCTGATGAGTCTTCACACATACCTAACCGGCCATGGAACCATGTCCCATTGAACCTGATCATTCTTGCTCTTACAACCGATGCATCCTTTGATCAATCAAATCAGATACCTTGATCCATCATCTATGGATCAGGTCGTCCATCCTTGCCAAGATCAGATAACACACGGCCTTCCTTGATTAACCATACCAGCTCAATGCTTGTGTCAGTCCTTAGAATGAATCTCTGGCCCAAAAATGACATCCTTGAAACCTGCTCCAAAAACTAATTAAAATTCATGATAAATCACCACTAAGAGATTCCTATACTTGGAATCAACCAAATCCATTCGGATCATACGAGAAACGTTCATGGGCAGTCCACATGAACCATGCTCATGTTTGGTGTTTCTTAGAACATTACCTTGGCCCTTTACCAAGCCAATTCCGAGAATAAACCATTCTGTTCCTCATGTCAATATGGAGTATAAAATGAAGGTAAAGTAATTTAAACATACAAGGAAGAGAAAGGATATAACCATTACAAAATCGCCCAAAAATCATGATCAAACCGATCCATGATCTTGGCCTATTGTTCTTTGGCCATACCCTTTACCTTGAACGTGTGTCCTGGAGTCTTAAAGCCCCTTTCCACTCCCTTCTCCTTGCCTCTGGGATCGACTCCATCGTCCTTGCCTTTCCAAATCGATCCATACCTTGTTGTTGCTTAATATCCACCTATACACCTATAAGGCTGCCTTGGCCTCTGAGAGTGAACTCTGGTCATCTCTCCTCTTCCCTGGACATTAGTGTGTATTACATGATTGTATAGGAAGCCTAGAACATGATCTTAAATGATAAAACTCCATCAAAGGTCGTTCATAACTTCCATTTCATAGAACTCCCATGAAATTGTTTTCTACACTTCATTGCCTTCAAGGCTGTTCATGCCCTTGAGAGTGAAGTCCCGCCTTCTCCCATCTCTCCTGGATATTTGCGTGTGTTACCAAGACACATAGTAAGTCTGGGATGTTTTCATCCATGATTAAACTCCACCCAAGGGTCGCGCATCACTTCCCCCTTCAGTACCCATGAAACTACCTTTCTACACACATCTGCCTTCAAGGTTGTCTCAACCATTGGAAGTGCTTTCCGGCCCTCCATATCCTCTCCTGGATATTTGCGTGTGTTGTATGGATGTATAGGAATCCTAGGGCGTGCCAAACATTAATCAAAACTCATCAGAGGGTCGTCCTCAACTCCTTTCTTCATTGCCCTCCAAAACTGTCTCTTTGTTGCTTTTGAATGCATCTTTGTCTTGGAGGATTGAATCCGACCATCTCTATGTTTTTCTCTGTTTTTAATTGTGTTTCATGGTTTAGGAAGAAGCCCTGGCGTGCCTGTAAACCCACGGACTTGCCTTCCTTATATAGGAGAAAGATGAGTGGCTTAATCTCCACAATATCCCCTTTAAGGCAGATTTGGATCTCTCCTTATTTCTCTCTGTCCCATGACTTGTATCTCTGTTTTTTTCCTATCAGAAATGATGGTTATTTTCGTGCCCAGGGTCCTGGTTATAAAGAAGAAGGCTTGGGTAACTGCCCTGAACAAGGATACACCATTTGGTGGGCAAATGGGCACCTTTAGGCCCATCGCATCCTTTCGGCCATAACTGCCTCCCTTTGTATCCATTCGCCTATAACTGCCATATAGCAGTTCCTAGATGATCCTGGACCCTTCCAGAGTCCTTGAACAGAGACCATACACTTCCCAAGCCATTAGCCCAATACTCGGACTATAAGACCTAATCGGCTGACCCGACCACGGCCCGGACCGGTCCAACTTCCCGAGACCTTAACACTCCGTCTAGCTGAGATGAGCTGATCCCCAGCTGACCCAGCTGAGTGAGCTAGTCCATCCATCTCAGGGAGCTGACACACTCTACTTGAGCTCCAAGTGAGCTCCGTCCAGCTGGTTGAGCTTCTTCTTCGCATACTGTGATACACTTCGTACAGCTTGATATCTTCATCTTATTCAATCCTTCTAAGTCCCTTGGTCTATTTCCAGACCTAGACTTAGTTTTCTCATGATCCATTCTTATCATTCACTTCATAAAGCTTCACCTAGATGATAAAACACTGAGTGAGCTACCTCCAAGTTTCTCCTAGCTAGTCGAGCTTCTTCCGAGCTGCCCCGAGCTGGTCGAGCTTGCCCGCGGCCTCGTCCAGCAACCATATGGCTTTTTCAGCTCCTTTGAGATTGTTTCCTTCTTAACACGTTCCTAGGATGCTTCTCTGGATTGTTTGGGATAGATCCTTGTGCAAACGAATCAAAAGACTCAAGTTTACCAAGGCTTGTGGATGGATTGATGACACAAAGAGGTTTGGATGATCTCCTTGATACTCCTAGGCACTAGATCGGATATGACACACCAAACTAGAACCCTTAGACGCCGGATATGACTCACCAGCAAGCTCTTTCAATCGACAAAGATCAGAGAGAAAGAGAATACAAAAGGTTTAGAGTAAAAGACTGCATGCCTTAGAATGAAGGTTTACACGAATCTAAATAGAAACCGAGGAACATGCTCCTTTAGGTTTCGAGAACTTAATGAAATAAAAACCATAGTTTAAAACTTATCCTAAGATAGAAATGTGGTCGGTCCTAATATGCATATATCATGCATATACTAAGATACATCAACTAGGTGATTTGTGAAGCAAACTAAGGCCTCGTTAAAAACCTAACTTTAGAAAACCCATTGGGACAAAACCAAAAATAGGGAAAAAGAGCACACTTAGGTTGCTTGCCTAGTTGATGATCAGCTTGATAAAGGGGTAGCTTGAATGGTGGTGAGGGTGTCTTGGTTGATCAAGCTTTGGCCAAGACAATCTTCTTGTATGAGTGACATCTTAAGTAATCCTCCAATAGCTTCCTTGAGCTTCTTTGATCTGGAACGAGTCATAGGCCCTTCTGGAATGGACAATTCATCTTCATCAATTGGTTTATCCATCAGATCATCATCTCCATTATTTGGCTGGTCCATGATCACATCATCCCCTCCCTCTTGAAAAGGATTTGTCCTCAAATCTGGCTCATCTGCGACAAAACGGATCAAGTCAGTAACGTTGAAGCTATTACTCACATCATACTTTCCTTGGAGGTCCAGCTTGTAGGCATTGTTGCTGATCTTCTTTATGACCTCAAAAGGTCCATCGACCCGCGGCATCAGTTTAGATTTCCTTCCATTTTGAAATCTCTCTTTCCTTAGATGTACCCACACTTGGTCACCAACTTCAAACACCTTCTCACGTTTTCCTTTGTTGGCATGTTTGATATACTGCTTTGTTTTATCTTCAATGTTGCGTCTAGCTTGCTCATGAATCTGATGTACCATCTCAGCCTTCTTCTTGCCATCCAGACTAACTCTTTCACACTCAGGTAAAGGCATTAGATCCAAAGGAGAGGTGGGATTGAACCCATAAAAAATTTCAAATGGTGAAAACTTAAAAGCAGAATGCATAGCATGATTGTATGCAAATTGACAATGAGGCAAATAGTCTTCCCATGATTTCAAGTTCTTTTTAATGAATGCTCTCAAAAGAGTTCCTAGTGTCATATTGACTACTTTGGTTTGTCCATCATTTTGTGGATGACATGTGGTTGAAAATAATAACTTAGTGCCTAGCTTAGACCAAAGTGTCTTCCAGAAATAACTTAGAAATTTAGCATATCTATCTGACACTATAGTTCTAGGCATGCCATGCAAACGGACTATCTCTTTAAAGAACAAGTTGGCACGTGCAATGCATCATCAGTCTTGTGGCAAGCAATGAAATGTGCCATTTTTGAAAACCTATCTACCACAACAAAGATAGAATCCTTTCCGGTTCTAGTTCAAGGCAGTCCTACAATGAAGTCCATAGAGATATCATTCCATGGGTGATAAGGAATAGGTAATGGATTGTACAAACCATGAGATTGAACCTTAGATTTAGCTTGTTTGCACGTTGCACACCTTCCACAGATTCGTTCAACACCTCTCTTCATGTGTGGCCAAAAGAAATGATCCTGCAAAACCTTAAGGGTCTTGGCAATTCCAAAATGCCCCATGAGGCTTCCTCCGTGAGATTCCCTGACAAACAAATCTCTCAAAGAGCAGTTAGGCACACACAAACGATTGTCATAGAATAAGAACCCATCATGTCTAAAGTAATGCCCAGCAGCAAATTTTTCACATGACTTGTATGCATCCCCAAAATCTTTATCAGTTTCATACATACCTTTGAGTTGCTCAAATCCTAAGAGCTTGGCATCAAGATTATTCAAGAGCACATACCTTCGTGATAGTGCATCAGCAAATATGTTTTCTTTACCTTGTTTATACTTGATGACATAGGGAAAAGTCTCATTGAACTCCACCCACCTTGCGTGTCTCTTGCTGAGCTTGCTTTGTCCTTTTAGATACTTGAGGGATTCATGATCCGTGTGGATCACAAACTCTTTGGGCCAGAGGTAATGTTGCCATGTTTGTAAAGCTCTGACTAATGCGTACAACTCCTCGTCATAGGTAGCATAATTGAGGGTTGCGCCTCCAAGTTTTTCACTAAAGTATGCTATAGGTTTCCTATCCTGCATCAATACAGCACCAATACCAATCCCTGAGGCATCACATTCAATTTCAAATGTTTTAGAGAAATCAGGAAGTATAAGGAGTGGAGATTGAGTAAGCTTCTCTTTAAGTGTTTGGAAGGTAGTTTCTTGTGCTTCTCCCCATTTGAATCCAACATCTTTCTTGACAACTTCAGTTAGAGGGGCTGCTATGGTGCTAAAATCCTTCACAAAACGTCTATAGAATCCAGCAAGCCCATGGAAGCTCCTTACTTCTCCTACTGTGGTTGGACTTGGCCAGTCTTTGATGGCCTTAATCTTCTCCTCGTCCACTTTAATCCCATCTGCACTTACCACAAATCCTAGAAAAACCAAGTTATCCATGCAGAAGGTACACTTCTTAAGGTTAGGATAAAGTTTCTCATGTCTCAAAACATCAAGGACAGCCCTAAGATGGCCTAAATGTTCCTCAAAGCTCTTGCTATAGACCAGGATATCATCAAAGTAAACCACAACAAAATGACCTATGAAAGACCTAAGGACATGGTTCATCAATCTCATGAATGTACTAGGTGCATTTTTTAGCCCGAATGGCATGACTAACCACTCGTATAGACCATGTTTAGTTTTGAATGCAGTTTTCCATTCATCACCCTCTTTCATCCTAATTTGATGGTATCCACTTTTTAAATCTATTTTAGAAAAGATGCTAGAACCATGCAATCATCAAGCATATCATCTAATCTAGTAATAGGGTGGCGATACTTCACTGTTATGTCATTGATTGCTCTACAATCAACACACATGCGCACTCTACCATCTTTCTTAGGCACAAGGAGCATTGGAACTGCACATGGGCTCAAGCTCTCGGGGATGTGGCCCTTCTCCATGTTGGTCTGAGTAAATAAGAGAAGAGGTTGAGAGGCTTATTCTGAAGTTTGGGATCAAAATAAGGAGGGTGCAAAGTTAGGGCAAAGTGTACGGACGGTACGGCCTGTACGGACTGTACGACCGACCGTACGGACCACTCGACCCAAATAACTTTAAACCCGACCTAAACTCATTTTGGTGATGTGCAAAATCCGGGTCAAGTTGTACGGATGGACCTTGTCCGTACAACCCTTAGTCCGTACATCCATGGCCGATACTTGGACATCAAGGCAAAGAGAAGGCAAGGTAAACTGATGAGGTAAAAGGGAGAAGGTTAACTCAGTGGTTACTCGGTAAGAAGGGGCTCGCTGGTAAGGAGAGTAAGCTTGACCTAGACAGCCTGTCCCGAGCTGGAAAGGTGAAGGCATCTAGTCAAGATGCCAAAGGCATCTCGCCCCTAAGCCACAAGTTCAAAACCAGGCGCGCTCCCCTCCTTGACCGGCCACGTCTCTTCCTTTATGTCCATTCCTTTTGTATCCGTTGTAGAGCCTCTATATAAGTGTAAACACCTCTCTGATTAATAAAGCAAGCAATTCTCGAGTCTCTTTCTTATTCTCTCTAATGTTCTTGGTGTTCTTCATAGCGAAATGGTTTCTTAACCAAGTCTTAAGCTTTTAGTCTCCAAATCTCTTTTAGTATCTCTTATTCTCTATTCCATCCGTTCATTCTCTGTTTCTACTCAATCTTTTATGGTATCAGAGCCTGGTTCTCGTAAATCTGGGTTTTGATTTCATATCTCACGAAGAACACTCAAGAACACCTCTTTCATTCCGCAAAGCTTCAAGATGGAAAGTAACAAGACAACAGTGAATCCAGTGATACTAAAGGGGGGAAACTATCTCCTACGGTCTCGTGTGGTGAAGACCGCAGTGGGGAGTAAGGGTTTGTGGAACCACATCCTTGAGGATGAGGCTCCAAAGCTTATTACTCGTGAAGGCGACAAGGAGATTGTCGTGTGTGATGAAGTGAAGTGGATTCAGGAAGACAACACGGTGATGTCTATCCTTCAAAGCTCTCTAGATCCGTCTATCCTAGAGGCATACAGCTACTGTGAGAAGGCAAAAGACCTGTGGGAAACTCTTCAGAAGGTGTATGGTAACATCTCAAACCTTACTCGTGTGTTTGAGATCAAACGAGCCATCAACAGTCTAGCTCAAGAAGACATGGAGTTCACAAAGCATCTCGGAAAGTTTAGAGCTTTGTGGTCTGAACTTGAGATGTTGAGGCCAAGCACAACCGACCCAGATGAGCTTAATGAGAGAAGGGAGCAAGACAAAGTCTTTGGCTTGCTCCTGACTCTTAACTCCAGCAACAATCACCTGGTGAAACACATCTTGCGAGCAGAGAAGTTACCCACCTTGGAGGAAGTCTGCGCTCAGATTCAAAAGGAGCAAGGATCGTTGGGCCTATTTGGAGGAAAGGGGGAGCTTACCTTGGCTAACCAAGCTGAGGTACCTCAAGCCAACAAGGTGAATCGCTTTGAAGAAAGGAGGTTCAATGGAAACTGTGACCATTGTAAGAGACAAGGTCCCAAGAAGTATCAGTGCTGGATCCTCCACCCTCACCTAAAGCCAGCCAAGTTCATGAAGGACAGAGAGGCAAGAGCGAATGTGAGCTATGGAGGAAGTGATCAGCAAGGAGGGGGTGGAGCCGGGCCATCTAATCGGGCACAGGAGACTGAAGGTGGTGAGAACAAAGCCCTGGTCACCTACACGGCTCAAACCAACTGACCAAATGAGCATGAGTTCATCCACCGATCAGAAATGGATGCTCTCATTAAGATGCTCAAGGACAATGGTAACACTTTTGGTAACCTCAGGGGGTACTCTTTTGGTGCATTTAAGATTGCTAGTACTCATGATAAAACGAATGCTTATAGTCACTCTAAGAATGCTGGTTTATCTCATAGTGCTTGTAGCATGTCTAAACCTTTGATAGTTGATTCAGGAGCATCTCATCATATGATTAGTGACACTAGTCTGATTAGAGATATTGAACCTGCGCATGAACATGTTATGATTGAAATCTTTAGAGAAAAAAACAGAGAATAGGGAGAATAAAGAGAATAGAGAGAATGGAGAGAATACTCAGCTTCTTATTATCATTTTCGTGGCTTTACAAGAGTTTTAAAGACAGATAGATGAGAGAGAGAGAGAGAGAGAGAAACATAAGTGCATGACAGCTGTTTTCCAGCAGATCTAGTTTTGAATTTCAAACTGCCTGAGTCTTCTTCAAGTCTTCTTCCTCTCTTCTCTTGATCTCTTCTTGGTATTAATGTCTTCATGTACTCACTTATTTCAACACTCCCCCTCAAGCTTGACCATGTGGAACAAGTCAAGCTTGGAATGCCATGAGATCTTCCTCATTAAAAACCTTACCAAAGAAAACCTTCTTTAGGGATAAAACCTTGATAAGGAAAAGAGTAAAGACCTCATGACGAGGGGATCAGTTGTTTGGAGTAAGATCAAAGAGTCCCAACCTTGAAAGGATGGACTCCATTGTCTTTAATCTCGCAGCCTTGGTGAACACATCCGCAAGTTGATCCTCGCTCCTTGTATAGCATGGCAATGTCACTCCTGAGACAATCATCTGCCTCACCTTATGACAATCAACTTCTATGTGCTTAGTTCTCTCATGGAAGACTGAGTTAGATGCAATATGAATTGCTGCTTGATTATCACAATGTATTGTCATAGGAGAGGTGTGTTCAATCTCCAGATGCTTGAGAATACCTTTGATCCATACCAGCTCATTTGTCAGCTTCAACATAGCTCTATACTCCGCCTCAGCACTTGAGCAGGAGATAACCTTTTGCTTCTTACTCTTCCAAGTAACCAGGTTTCCTCCAACGAATGTACAATACCCAGTAGTTGATTTCCTATCCACTCTATCTCCTGCCCAATCAGCATCACAATACCCAACTACTTCTGTACTGCCATTACATCCCATCCAAACTCCTTGTCCAGGAGTTCCACTCAAGTACCTCAGTATCCTATCAACCATTTTCCAGTGATGGACCTTTGGAGCCTCCATATGCTGACTTACTTGATTCACTGCAAAGCATATATCTGGTCTTGTGATAGTCAAGTATATCAGTTTTCCAACCATCTTCCTGTAAAGTTTAGCATCCTCAAACAGTTGTTTTTCTTCAATCTCCCCCTCAAGTAAAACCTTGTACCCCTCTTCAAGAGGTGTCTTGGCTGTCTTTCCTCCAAGCACGCCAGCTCCCTTTACCATATCTAGAGTATACTTCCTCTGATTCATGAACAGACCATCCTTAGATCTGCATATCTCAATACCCAAGAAGTACTTCATCTCCCCCAAGTCCTTGATATCAAACACAGACTTGAGAAAGTCTTTAGTGGCTTGAATCCCTGCCTTATCATTCCCTGTGATGATCAGATCATCCACGTACACCAGAATAACAATGATCCCTGAAGGTCCTGTTAAGGT
>CAJHQP010005258.1:0-47490 GCA_905132765.1 Moricandia arvensis | reverse complement strand
AGAAGAGTGTGAAGTCGCATCATGGTGGTGCATGTCGTGATGAGGTTAATCCTTAAAGATGTTGTAGTACTAAGTGTCAATCCAACTATCGAGTGATTCTAAGCACTAAGATACAGATCAGTTGGCTTCGAATCGTCTAAGTGCAATCAATTGAGGTTTGTTGTAGCACTAGCGGAAACAAATGTGAAAGATGATCAGTTTTAATACAAACTTAAACACAAGAAGAACAATGGTACTTAGTAATCGATTTCAGGTGTAGTTCTCTGAGAATCAAGTGTCTAACTTCAAACAAACATATCTTTACGGTATAGCACGTAGTAACTTGCATATCAGAATGATAGCTGTGAATCCACTTTCGAGGTTGTTAGAAACCCTTATGCATTATCGACCTAAACATCAAACTTCCGATGTCGTTTGTTCACTCAGAACATCCACATTAAGATTAGGTCTACTAGCCACCTAGCATCTAAACATCGAACTTCCGTTCGTTTTGTGTACTAGCAGCATTACTAAGTTATTTCAAGCATTATGCAACACTTTCGATTGCCCTACAAACACTTAGGATCTTAGATTAAAATGGCCAAAATCAATCTAGCATTAAGAACACTTAGTAAGATAGAAATTAAGTATTTTACCATTAGAACATCTTAACTCTTTTCTAACCACCGCATTAATCTACCTAACCCATTGATCCTATGGATGACTACTCACTAATCATTTTGTTTACACTTAATCCCATGATGGATAGAAGGCATAATCAAGATGATATAATATATGAAAATAAAAATCAGAATGTAGATGAAAGAATAGCTAAAGAAAACAAGACTTATATACTAAACTCAAGAACACTTAAGAACAATTGTTTCAAACAAGAACTTAAAATAGAATGCAAAACAAGACTTAAAATGAAAGTGATTAGACTCTATTAGACAGAAGAAGACTGAGAAGGAGATGGGTGTTTGGCCATGGGGTTTGAGGTTCTATTTATAGGTGAAGAACAACCCACCCCCATGTTACAAAGTTAAGATCTAGATCTAAAATAAAACACAACTCATTGATGTTTCTTCCACTTTATGCCCATTTGCACACACCTTTTGACCCTTGTGACAAGGCAAATTGTAAACTTGGCTCTTCAGAAAAGGTAGAGAAAGTTAGGCCACTTGATCCACCAAACTCGTCCAGCACATGAAAAAGTGGACACAGGCTGTCTGGATGCGATCGATCTGTTTTTGCCCGAAACCAGTATCGATCGATCCGTGTGCATTTCTTCGAGCACATGTTATATTCAAAGTCCCGATCGATCGATCCATTTTTTTGGTATAAATGGATCGATCGATCCATGTCCAAATCGATCGATCTGGAATTCAGATCGATCGATCACTTTTCCCATTTGCTCTCGGCTTTCTTGGATCGATCGATCCAGTTTTCCATCAAAAACGGATCGATCGATCCAAGTCTCTTTTTGCTCCTTTTGTGTTCTAATCATCTCCAAAACTCCAAATAGCTCATCCAACACCTACAAGATGCAAATGAACATGTAATAGACTCTAAATTCAAATAAATGTAAGATTAATGCATGAATATATATGAAAATACCAAGCTAAAACTATGCAAAATCACAACACATCAGTGGGAGTAAGCAAAGAATCAAAGGCCTACAGATTGTACAATCATGAGACTGAAAAAATTATAATCAGTAAGGATATCAAGTTTGATGAAAGCAAAGGATGGGATTGGGAAGCAAACAAAGAAGAAAGTGGACTGGTTTGGGAGGGACCTATAGAGGAGACAGAAGAAGATAATTGAGATGAAGCTCCTCCTGGACAAGAAGATGAAACCAGAAACAGATTCACGACTAGAAGCTGGTACCAGGAATAAGGAAGGAAGTTCTGGAGATTCTTCTCGGATACCATCTGCAAGGACTAGAAAGGTACCAATGTTGATGAAAGATTATGTCTCTGATGAAGTCTCAGGTTTCTTCATGGAAGAAGACGATGAAGAACTCACCTCTATGCTCACTACGTCTGAAGATCCTGAGACTTTGCAGAAGCATCCAAAGAAGAGAAGTGGAGAAAGGCTATTGAAACTGAGATTCAGTCTACAGAAGACAATGAGACATGGGAACTGGCGACTCTTCCAGAAGGTGCCAAGGTCATAGGAGTAAAATGGATTTCGAAACAAAATTCAATGAAAAAGGAGAGGTTGACAAGCACAAAGCAAGTTGGTTGGCAAAAGGTTATTCTCAGAGGTATGGTATGGATTTCCATGAAGTTTTTGCTCATATGGCTAGGTGGGACACAGTCAGAACCATTCCTTTTCTTGCTGCAAACATGGGCTGGAGTGTATTGCAACTAGACGTTAAAAGTGCTTTCCTGCATGGCGAGTTAACAGAAGATTTTTTCATCGAACAACCTGAGGGATTTGAATCAAGGGACACTACTCATAAGGTTTATAAACTAAAGAAATCCTTGAATGGCTTGAAGCAAGCTCCAAGGACGTGGTACCAAAGAATTGAAGGATACTTTCTCAGTGAAACATTTGAGAAATTGCTATTGTGGAACACACATTGTTCGTGAAGAGGGAAGGAGAGAACATCTTGATCATCAGTCTCTACGTGGATGATCTTGTATACACTGGCAACTCCAAACAACTTCTTGAAAATTCAAAGACTCAATGATGAAGGGAGTTTACTATGATAGATCTTGGAAGAAGAGGTTCTTTCTTGGAGGTGAAGTCACGCAAGATGAGAGGGGAATTTCATAAATCAATCGAAATATGCAAGAGAGGTTTTGAAAAGGTTTGGAATGGAGGAGAGCAACCTTGTTAAAAATCCAATTGTCTCTAGAACCAAACTGTCTAAAGATGGAACTGGAGCAGAGAGGTCAATTCGACAGTGTTTAAAAAATTGGTTGGGAGTTTGAGATACTTGACAGTCACGAGGCCTGATCTCATTTAATCAGTTTAACTTGGTCAGCATGTATATGGAGCATCCAACAGAACATCATATGCTTGCTGTAAAAAGGATTATGCGCTTACAAGGGACATTTGAGTTTGGGATCCAATATAATCAGGAAGGAGGGGAGAAGCTGAATGGATATGCAGATAGCGACTACGCTGGGGATATAGACGACAAGAAGAGCACTTCGAGATATGTTTTATGCTGAGTGGAGGAGTAGTGTCATGGGAATCGAAAAAAACAGCCCATTATGACTCTATCCACCACTGAAGCAGAGTTTGTTGCAGCATCATATGAAGTATGTCAAGGTGTTTGGCTAAGGAACATTCTATCATAGATCAGTGCATAGTAGAGTGAAGGGACGATCATGTAATGTGACAACAGCTCAACCATCAAGTTATCAAAAAATCTGGTGCTACATGGAAGGAGCAAATACATCCATGTAAAGTTTCATTTCTTAAGGGACTTAGTTAACGAAGGAGTGATTCAACTTAACTATATCATGGACAAAAGCTGTTAAGTTAGATGTGTTTGAGTTGCTAAGGGGAAGCTTGGGAGTATGCTCGAGAGAAGTATAAACTGGAAAGGAGCCATTCTAGTTTAGGAAAGAAATTGAAGAATAAAATTTATCTTTATTTGAATTAGTCTTTGCTTGAATAAGTCCTTCTATATTTTAGAAATTGATCGAGTAGTTTGTTGAGTTTATTTTGGTGTCAGTTGCGTTTTGATTGTAAAGGCAAGAGGATCTATATAAGAGATCACGATCATTGACCTTTCAACATCTTTGTTTTTTTGTCAAGTTCTTTTCTAAGTAACAGCTAATACATTGACTCTTGAGCGAGAACCTGTATAAAGAAGGGAACAAAACAAAGGTCATGCTGCTAAAGCCCAAATGGAACCAAGACGACATATAGATTGAGCACATTTACAATGTGATGTCACCGGAGAGAGGAGACTAGTAGATCAAACAAATAATCAAGTGAATAATAACATGAGATTTTCCTTTTCAAATTTTTTCATGAAAATATTATCTCATTAAAACCAACGAAGTCTTAAAATAAATATCTTATTTTTTAGTTTCTTTTAAAGAAAAAAAACTATAAATTTTCAGACATTGCATATGCGTTCTACAAAACTGTTTTAATCTAATTGATGATTATTATATATCTATAATCTATGACCTGATATGGAAATGGAAGTTGTCGTTTCCGTCGAAACTGAAAACAAAGACGGTCCTACAGTTTATTTAATTTTTGGTACTTAGAAAACACTTTTTTCGTAAGGAAATAAACATGACGTTTATTAATGACGGCAACAAAGCATGACGATTTGTTTTATTTAAAAGGAAAGCATGGCGAATTTTTATTTTTTGACTAAAAACCATGGCGATTTATTAAGAATGACTTTTTAGTTATAGGCTCTCATATGCATATGGCATTTATCTCAATATCAATTTATTAAATTCCTAATACGTGGAATGATGCATTGTAACCAGTGGCGGATGAAAGTAAGCCAAGGAGGTGGCAAGTGCCACCATGAAAATTTTAAAATTTGCATGATATATATACCCCAATTTTTATTATTTTCCATACTAAATATTATATTATAACCATGTTTTAAAGTTTATATGTGATTTACCCCATCAAAAATAATTCTACATCCGCCGCTGATTGTAACCAAAGACATTTTCGTTTTACATTTCATTTTGTAGATAATATTTGAAAAGGTTTGTTTTCCCAACTTAAGCTACGGGAATAAAAGGTTTCTCTATTAGTATAGTAAACTATATGTTCACAACTTTTAACATTTATTTATCCTTTAAAAAAATTAAAAATGTGTGTTTAAGTATGTTAAGGTTTACTAATTTTAATGAATCTTTTCAGGTTTTATGTTATTTCGGAAAAATGATTTTAGATGCGAATAGACAGATGGAAAAATATAACTGAAGATATATAATTATCCAAATGCACCAAACATTAATGTTAGATGAGGTTTTTAGATCAATTTGCTGAACTGAATTTTAGAAACTTAATATTCGTTTCACAAGATATTTGGTTAAAGTGAATCCAAACAATGTTATCAAAAGTTATGCCTACGTTTTAGTAAAAACCCATCTTACCGAAGGAAAAATAAGCGATATGTCCCAATCTAATGATCCGAGAACTAAGTAGTGTTAGCATAGTGACAAAAGACCTGAGGCATGGTGAAAATTCATCTTCATTGGATTCAATTCTCACTGGGAACAAAGTTACTGGTAATTGGTACGTGATTGGTTGGGCTGTAACCGTAGAAATTTTACTGTAAAATTTAATATGTAGAAATTTTTGATGTAACTATATTTAAAGAAAGTTATTCGCACGATAATGTTTTTTTTTTGCTTTTGAAAACAAGTCTCTTATAGATTTATATTTTTAAAATTTTTGACTTTAATTTTAAAAAGATTTATATGGTTGTAGATAAATTTTAAAGTTAAAGTCATTTGATGCAACTTAACCAATCACCCATTGAACAGTTTGGGTTTGAGCTTTGGCCCATTCGATTTATATGATAGTCCAATAACAGACGATCTGGCTATACTCTGGTATTAATTGCAAGGCATTCGAAACTCACATTAAGAGTGTTCCTCCCCTGAAGTCGTCTGAATCAACCAATTTTCTTTGACAAGAGACCTTTGATGTTAACATTCCTAAGACGAAGCGTGATTGAATCAATGTTCTATTGAAATTATGGCTATGATCGTAACCTTGAGTGATATGAATGCACGACTCGAGCGATTTAAGCCCTCGACTACCAGACTTGAGAACATTGTATTCAACAGGTGGCAAAATTCAAAAAATAATTTGGTGAGGCTAGATTGTAACTTACTAAGATAGAAAAGTCAATGGGAGAGGCGGTCCAAACGTTGCAGGTGAACTTCAAAATAATGCAAGAAAACCTAATGTTTTGCAAAACGACAATCACCAATAGAGGACCAAAAACATCAAGATTTTGAAAGGTTGATTTCCCCATGCCATCCCGCTTTGATGTTTCTATAGATGCCAAAAGGTGAAGAAATTCAAAAGGAAAATGGACCAATATTTTTACAATATCGTCTTTTACATTTCTATATGAACTACAAAACTGGTGGCTCTAATTTTTTATATTGGTTGATTTCTTATGCAGGAGGGACAACATATGGCGTTTGAAAGTAAAAAACTGAACAACATATAGAGAAGATATATCATCCAAGAGAAGAAGATGATAGTTGTCGTTTATTATTTGTAAGTTTGGCGACATTATCTCTTGGAATTTCCATTCAAAGTTAGGACAAATAATGTGGTAACCAATTACTTATGAAATAGAAAAAAATGTCACCAAAATAACGTTTGTGGGAAGACTTCTTGGTAAATTCTGATTACACCGTGGAGTTCAAATCCGAGAAGGTAAACATCATAACATATGCACTAAGTTGGAAGGAGGAGCTGGCGGCAATAAGCCATTTCAAAGATACAATTTTGGCTCGAATCCTAGAGGGACTTGATCTTGATTCCACTGCCACAAAGTTACTTAGGCTGACTTTAGAAGGCAAATATGCTCATTTTTTTGGATAGAAGACAACATACTCTACACAATCCAACACATATTCATTCTAAAGTATGATATAACATGAAATTATCCTAAGTGCCACAAGGGGGCTGCCTTATTCGAGTATCATGGCACTCATGAGCAGAAAAGAAACATAACGCTTGTGGAGTCACCCTATTTCTAGCTTTAGATGTGAGATATTGTGGAGCTCTATACTAAAATTGTTATTGTATGCTAACAAGATAAGACATAAGACAAGTAGCTCATGCGGATACTAGAGTCACTATCCATAAAAATCTTCGATATTCTCATTGAATTTCATCATTGTTTTGTCCATGTCTGAGGTGTTTCAGATCAATACTAGTGTTGATAACGGATTCTACAAATATGAGACATTTGTAGCAAGCCCAAGAGATATTGTATGACATAGGAAGCAACTAAAATATTCTTCTAAAACTTGTAGTTGTAGCAACTAACAAGGACATCGTGAACAATATATACGTTGGTCAGTTCAGTTCAAGAATTTAGAGATTAGACTTAGGAAATAATTTGAAGACGAGAAAGAACATGTTAACTCTCTACTGAAATTGTATCTACAATACTTTTAAGCGCACAACAGTACTACGAAAAATGATGCACATTGTATAGTTTTCATACAATATGTGGTCAAGTGAGGCAACATGTAAGGGTGCCATTGAACTTGTAATTTGGTCAGTATTCAAACACATTTATCTCAAATGACCACAAGATTAAGAGTCTAGAAATAGTCAAAATGGCTAAAACATGGGACAATTATGCAAAGTTTGATTAGGTTAGTTTGGAGAAGACCCGTTTATGCGAGAAGTTGGTAAACGACATGAGGCAGGCTATTAAAGTTCATTATCGGAGTTTTTTTTTGAAACTCCTTGCTTAACAATTCAAGAAATTCTGGAGATTATGCAAGGAACTGGTTCAAAAATGTGGGCAAAGAATCCTACCAATATGACCTAGCTCCAAAAGGGAAGATCCACCCAATCTTCCAACTCAACATGATGAAGGCATATCACAGTGATATATGATACTGAGACGTGGACTAACATCTCAAATATCTCAATCACATTTTGTTCTTATGAAAAGGACATCAAAGATGTGCTTAAATCCAAGGTAGTTCAGAAGTATTGTGTCTGATATGTTGTGATTTTGCATAGTTTTAGCTTTGTTATTTCATATATTTTTATGCATTAACCTTACATTTATTTGCATTCAGAGTCTATTACATGTACATTTGCATCTTGTAGGTATTGGATGAGCTATTTGGAGTTTTGGAGGTAATTAGAACACAAAGGGAACAAAAAAAAAAGAGACTTCGATCGATCGATCCGTTTTTGATGAAAAACTGGATCGATCGATCCAAGAAAGCCGTGAGCAAAAATGGAAAAGTGATCGATCGATCCGAAATCCAGATCGATCGATTTGGACATGGATCGATCGATCCATTTATATGAAAAAATGGATCGATCGATCAGGACAGCCTGTGTCACCTTTCATGTGCTGGACGAGTTTGGTGGATCAAGTGGCCTAACTTTCTCTACCTTTTCTGAAGAGCCAAGTTTACATTTGCCTTGTAAAGGGTCAAAAGGTGTGTGCAAATGGGATAAAGTGGAAGAAACATCAATGAGTGTGTTTTATTTTAGATCTAGATCTTAACTTTGTAACATGGGGGGTGGGTTGTTCTTCACCTATAAATAGAACCCCAAACCCCATGGCAAAACACACCATCTCCTTCTGAGTCTTCTTCTGTCTAATAGAGTTTATCACTTTCATTTTAAGTCTTGTTTTGCATTCTATTTTGAGTTCTTGTTTGAAAACAATTGTTCTTAAGTGTTCTTGAAGTTATGTTATAAAATCTTGTTTTCTTTAGTTATTCTCTTCATCTACATTCTGTTTCTTGTTTTCATATATTATATCATCTTGATTATGCTTCTATCCATCATGGGATTAAGTGTAAACAAGATGATTAGTGAGTAGTCATCCTTAGGATCAATGGGTTAGGTAGATTAATGGGTGGTTAAGAAAAGAGTTAAGATGTTCTAATGGTAAAGTACTTAAATTTCTATGCTTACTAAGTGTTCTTAATGCTAGATTGATTTTGGCCATTTTAATCTAGATCCTAAGTGTTTGTAGGGCATCGAAAGTGTTTGCATAATGCTTGAAATAACTTAGTATTGCTTTAGTGAACAAAACGAACGGAAGTTGATGTTTAGATTGCTAGATGGCTAGTAGACTAAATCTTAATGTATGTTTGAGTGAACAAAACGAACGGAAGTTGATGTTTAGTTCATAATTGCATAAGGGTTTCTACCATCGAAAGTGGATTAACCTATATTGAATGAGATCTAGGCCTATAGAAAGATATGTTTATTTGAAGTTAGACACCTTGATTTAGAACTACCACCCTGAAATCGATTACCTAAGTACCCATTGGTTCTTCTTTGTTTAATTTGTATTAAAACTTAATCATTTCACATTGTTTCCTGCTACTACAAATCTTATTGGATTGCATTTAGATTAAGCACAACCTGTACTCTCTCTGTCTCACACTCACTTAGGATTGGATTGACATCCTTTCTATACTACATTGATTTGCTTTGAGGATTAAAAAACCTTATCAGTGTCCTTACAATGTTCACTTACTCATGAAATGGAAGAGATTATCAGTATTGGAAGCAACATGGAAAATATAACATGAAATTTGGCAATTTTCAGAGAATCACCATGTATTCAAGACGACGAAGACACCACCACAATGTGGAGGGCTGTTATGTTTTAGTCATATGAGTACACTTATGGACTGGACCTTTGCCATGTATTTAGCCCATTTTCCTCACTTCTTCATTTTTGTTTATTTTTGTATATGAAAATGGTCCATTAAAAAGTTCTAGAAGATTGTTGAAAAATTTATATGGATCTGTAGGATACATCCTAATTTATTACCAATAAAATATTATTCATAAAGATTTGCTACAATCATTCTATAAATCATTCGTATTTATGAGTATCTTGTCATGAAGGCCATATATATTTAGTATTGAACCTTAATAAGATTAATTTTTACCTTTCATTTTTATGTGTTTTGTATCAACGGGACGCGGTCTTTAATTTCATCCAACATTTTTTCAATAATATAGAGAAATTCAATATTATGTTCTTTAAGTCATTCTTTTGATTTTTTTTTCTTTTTTTTACAAAGGGTTGGATTTCTTTAAGAGTTAAGTCATCTAGTTTATTTTTAGGTCAAACTGCAGTTTGATTCACATATTTTTGTCACCCAAATATCAAGTTCAAGTTTGTGATAAACTGATTCAAAAGAGGACGACCGCTCCCGACAATTCCATTTCCCCCATAAATTCAAAAGTATAGTGTTTCACTTCTAGAAAAATCATTCTAATCTCGCAAAGAGGAGATTTTCAACTTTTCTTATTTTGACCCAAAACACTACAAATTTGCTCATAACCGATTTTAAACCTATGGATATTCACTTTTAGTAATCCGATATGTTTTGTTTTATATTCATATTGTTTTGTAGCTTTCGAGTAATTTATTGAAAGAACATAAATGGGTAAGAGACATTATCCAGAGAATGAACTCATCCCATTCCTTTTATCATAAGTTTGATTAACATTGAGGTTTGTAATTATAACTCATAGGAATTGTTCTAAACTCTAGCGCTTTCTCCAAAAGATTTTACATTATTTGCATATTTAGCTATTAGTTTCGTGAAAACAACAACTAAATTCACCTTTTTGTCTTATAATCTTTGTAATTTTAATCTCTATCGTATCGCTATTTATGTACACGTCAACCTGGTTTTCATTCAACTTAGATAAAAAATTTCGAAGAGAGATCGTCTTTAGTAGCAACTACATAGAGATTGAGTGCATAATAACTTGACTTTACCATTACGTGTTGCGTTACCTAGAGATGAATGGTTTTGAACAAGGAAAATGACCATTTTAAATTTCAACAATTTTATTGTACATTTTCCGATCTTAGCTTTTATATCGTGCTAATTACAATCTGAACTAAATTATTTCAACTAAAATATATGAATTAAAAAATTTAAGCCAAAATCAGCATTTGAAAGAAAACATTGGGTCAACCATGCTCAGTCACATGCTACATATGCAGTTTTTTTCTCAGACAACTGCTACATGTATAGTTGTTGTTGAGTCAGCTTATATATATATATATTAATTTTTATTATCAAGAATTATCCAAAACCCAGTACAAAAATTCCAAAAATACCAAAAACCGCTAAGATTTATAAATTTAAAAAAAAAACAAAGTAATCCAAATATCCTACTATATATAAAAAAGCTATAAATAATCACATAAATGTACATTAATAAGAATTTATAAATCTGCATTACCCATAACATGATAATTTATGTAAATTTTATTAGAAAAATTACAAACTATTTATAAGTCCAAATAAAATAATTTTGCTTTATATAAACTTACTTTTATAGGAAAATGAACAAAAATTAACATCATACCTTTAATAGAATGTTAGAAGCAACAAAATAAAAAATAATTGAATTACTTCTACTTTTAGATTCAAAAAAATATTTAAAATAAAAAGAAAATTCACCATCTAAACTTAAATTTATTTATTTTTTATTTCATAGATTTTAAATTGAAAAATAACATTTATTTTCCCCCTAAATTGTCTCAATATTTTATTCATTGTTAACTAACTATTGATGAAAAGGTGTTTTGTAAATATGACCAAAAATTTCAAACCAACCCTAAAAATATATATTTTTTTAAAATTAATTTGCATTGTTCACCCTAGATGTTCGAGTTATTCACAAAAATACTATTTTTTTTTTCAAAAATGAGAATTTTATTCTTTCATCCCATATTCACCAAGTATTTGCAATATTACCATTGTCATCAATACACCAACCACTATAAACAATTAATTTGAAGCTCTTAATGCACCAAAAATTTGATTCTTCTCTTCCTATCTCATTTATTATGCACATAAATCACATCTCTTTCAATTTCTCTCTAAATCCATTCAAAAACCAAGATTTTAATATCAAATTTTGTAAGTTTCATAGAGACTTTGAACTCATGATTCTTGGTCATTAAAGAGTGGGTCATTTTTGTGTGTTTGGAGAATGTAAGCAAGTTAGCTCACAAGTTCAATGTATGAAATCAATTTCTCTCAAATCTGTTCGCGAAGAACGCTAGAAATCAATTTCTTAGAGAAGTCTTCTAGTCATGCATATGTTAGTTTTACAATTGACTTTGTGTGTGTGTTTTAATCAAAAACTTCCCTAGAAGTATTCTCACTTTTCTTTGTTAAAAAAACAAGTCTTCTCGGATAAACATGTTCGTTTGCTATTGAGTGAAGTTTGTCAGAAATTTGATTTTTATAGAAGATTTCCTAAAAAGTCTTCTTTACTTTTAGATGAAGTCTTCTCACTATCGCAAGAAGTCTGCGTAGGTTACCTTTGCATAATTAATAGTAAAAAATTAATATTAATGAGAAGACTTCTATGTTATTCCGGGTTTTTTAGTCAAACCTTTGGTTACGAGAGAAGCCTTCTGTGAAAAAATCAAATATAGTCAATTACAAAAGTGACCCTCGCAGACTTCTTGGGATAGTGAGAAGACTTCATATGAACGTAAGAAGACTTCTAAGAAAAAGTCAAATATTTGCAGAGCTTTGGTCAATTACAAAACTAACATGTTTACTAGAGAAGAGTTCTAGAGGTCTTTTCTGGTATTTTTGAGGATTTTTCAAATTCAAAAGTAACCCAAGATTTACAAAAGAAGACTTCTCAAGATGTTGTTTTAGAGTAGACTTCTCTAGAAGTCTTCTTTTTTATTCCTTTGTAAATTTGCAATTGCGAAAATGACCTAAATGGAAGACTTCCGTAGAAGTCTTCTTAGAAAGTCTTTTTTTGGGAAGACTTCTTAGAAATTCTTTTTTAGGAAGACTTATTAGGAAGTCTTCTACATCAATGTTTAATAAGCTTTTATTTTCTCTACAATTAAAATGACTTTTAATATTTTCATATCAATTCATGTATATTAGTCAATACTAGGGCTCATGGATGAAAGTCATAACTTATTTGGTGATAATTATGAGATTTTGAATATTAATGTTTACTAATGTTTCTAGCTAATCCTAGAAAACTTCTTATGAAGTATTCTAAGAGAAGACTTATGGAGAAATCTTCTACGTTAGATTTTCAAGAGTGTTAAGTAATTTCAAGGTATGTTTTTTAACTTTCAAAAGTGTTAAGTAACTTCAAGAATATCAAGCTATGTGGTTTAATGTGTCTTCTTTTATCATAAGATATAAGTTTTAACTTCAATGAGATATAAAACTTCAACTTTTACTTAAAATTCAATTTTGATCTTTTGTGAATTTGACTAAGTTTTCGTGAGAAGTCTTCTCTCTTAGTTTTAGTAAATCTGGCTAAATTTTGTTGTTGTTGTGTTTTGTTATGAGTGAGTATAATGTTAAAAAAAATTCTTGATATGTTGTATCAATAACTTCAATAATGTCAAGTATTTTTGGCAAAACATTAACTTACTTATCGAATTATTTTGATTAACATCTCTTCAGGTTTACAAAAGAATTCTCAACTAAAATAGTACACATACAAATAATAAAATAGACAATAAACAAATCTATTACATATGAAGCTAGATATCATTTCTCAACATAGATAATCTTGGACTCTACTTGACATCATCCTTTGTACCATCTCGGGTAGAAGACTTCAGAAGACTTCTTGAAGACTTTGTAGGAAGTCTTCTAGCATAAAATACATTAGAATACTTCCTAAGAAGTCTTCCAAGAGTCTCCTGAGAAGTCTTCCAAAATCAGATTCAAATATGATAAATCTGCATATTCAAAAAGCATTCAAAATAGAGAAAACTTCAAAAATATTTTTTATATACTTAAATAACAAACAAAACAGTTACATTGGGTTGAATATATACATTTTTAGAATCTAATATATAAAACACACGAAATACATATCCAGATTTTGTACCACTTTGGGTACAAGACTTCAGAAGTCTTCTAGCATAAAATGCATTAAAAGACTTCCCAACAAGTCTTCCAAGAAGTCTTCCGAGAGTTTTCCAAGAGTCTTATGTGAAGTCTTCCAAAGTTTGACTCAAATCTGAAAAATATGCATATTCAAGCATTCAAATAGCTTCAAAAAGGAGAAAGTTTCAAAAATATTTTTATTCTTAAATAATAAACAATACAATCACATTAGATTGAATCTATAACATTTTAGAATCTAATATATTAAACACACAGAATACACATCCAAATTTTTTACCATTTTGAGCAGAAGATTAAGGAAGACTTCCTGAAGACTTCATGGGAAGTCTTCTTTCATGAAGTCTTCTAGCATAAAATGCATTAGAAGACTTCCCAAGAAGTCTTCAGAGAGTTTCCTCAAAAGTCTTTAGTCTGTCTCAAATCTGAAAAATACCTGCAAATTCAATAACATTCAAATGACTTCAAAACAAAGAACAACTTCAAAAGTAAAAGTTTTATGCTTAAATAACAAAAAAAACAGCCACATTAGATTGAATCTATAGTTTTTTAGAATCTAATATATGAAACACACAAAAATACATATACAAAAGTTATAGATCAACCTTTGAAGGAGTGAAAGATGAGAGCATTTTATGAAAAACCTGCAAAAAGAAGATAAATAAGTGAAAGACATAAGAAAAAATAGAAATAAATATAGAGTTTGATGTTTTTATGTTCAAAGAAATTAAAGAAATGTTGGAGACAGAGTGAGAAACATTACATTTTTGTTGCAGTCATTTGAAGAGAAGAAAGAGAATATGTAATTTTTTTTATATGAAAAAAATCTCAATTATGTTAAATATTTTTGATATAGAAATCTTCTAGACCGTAAAATCAAATAACTAACTAAATAGAAAAAACGCTTCATTATACTTAAAATCTACTTTTAAAGTGTTTAATATACAGAAAAATAAACACATATATGTTAAATTTAATTTTTTAAGTTAAGATTAGATTTACATCATTTATGTTTATATTTACATGATTTGGATTTTTTCTCCTATATTTTATAAATATTATAAATTATTTCTAAGATTTAATACACGAGAAGACTTCTAGAGACTTCGCTTTAGGCGAAAAACCTAAATTCTACTATTTATGAGGAAAACCTAAATTCTACTAAAATTTAAGTGGGAACATGTCATAAGACTTCTTGGAAAGCCTTCTGAAAGTCTTTCAAATCCTAACCTAATAAAATAACTAACTAAATAGCAAAAAAAATTTACTAAACTTAAAATCAACTTATAAAGTGTTTAATATACACAATACTAAATACATGTAGATAAAAAAATAAGTTAATATTCCAAAATCTAACCCTATAAATACAAACAATACGATAACATGTGTTACCAAACCCTAAACCAAAGACTATCATGACTCAATCTACATTCACTCATCTATGTTGAAAACAATTCAATTTTAGTTAATTTAAATTTACATAATTTAGAAATGTATGTAATGACATGATTTAGATTTTTTTTCTTCCTATCAAAATATATTTTATAAAATTTATAAATTATTTTAAGATCTAATACTTGAAAAGACTTTCTAGAAGACTTGTGGAAGACATTTAGAAGACTTCGCATTAGGCGGGGAACCTAAATTTTAGAATTAATGATTAGACGGGAAACCTAAATTCTACTAAAATTTAAGCGGGAAATGGTAGACTTTGTTGTGAAATCTTCTATGAAGTCTTCTAGTGCATTATATGTTAGAAGACTTCTTGGGAAGTCTTCCAAAACCCTATAATCAAATAAGTAAACAAAAACAATTTCTTAAACTTATAAGAAACTTAATTTATGTTTTAAAATCAAGTTACTAGATAGTCACTAACACATATTAGACAAATTTAAAAAAAAAAGAATTTCACAACAAACCCTAAAAATACTAACAATTATACAACATATGTTATCAAAACCTAAACCACAGACTATCATAACTCAATCCATATTCACTCTCTCTGTTAAAAACAATTCAATTTTAGTAATTCTAGATTTACATCATTTATAGATGTTTATAGTTACATGATTTCAATTTTCCTCCATATAGATATTTTTACAAAAGGTTTAAATTATTTTGAAGATTTATTGTACGAGAAGGGAAGTCTTCTCATGTGAAAAATTATAATGGTAAAAATCAATACAATTTTTTTTTGGTCATAAAGAGTTTGTTGTAATTTCGCTAGCTTTTAAAATATTTTTGCATTTGATTGGATTTGTGAAACATTTTTGTATTTAAAAATAAATTATGAGTAATATTTGGAAAATTTCCCAAAAAAAAACCAACCCTAATATGAAAATTAACACTTAACTATTACTGGCCTATTTCTCTAGATACTATAGTTTAAAAAAAATTCTTATATGATACACTCTGTTTTCATTTCATTAATTTGGACGAAGTACTATATGATTTAATCGATACAATCACTTGACTGGTAAGTACTAATATATAATTAAATTTTAAATTTTATATATTTACGTATTTATGTTTAAACATTTGAATTTTTTTTTATATTTTTATATTTAATTGGTCAAGTTACGAATGTTGGTGAGATTACAATAGTTAACCTATTCTTATATAATACTTACATGAAAAATATTATTTAAATTTGAAATATCGAGTAAGTTATTTTTGTATATATAAATAATATAAAGTAAGGTGTTTTTAATATGAGTAACAACGATATATATTATATGAGTACACTAAAGAGATTTTTAGCTCCAATTAATTTATTAATCATAACCTAAATGCTATATAACATATAACTTAACTATTTTAAATGTTTAAAAAATGAAACATATGACTAATTTTCTATAATCATCAATGAAATCTAATAAAATATTTTAATTAATTGTATTTGTCTTTTAAACTTAATAAATGATATAATATTTAAAGTCTGATTTTATAAAATATATAACAAAAATATTATACATTATTGTTAAAAGAAATAAAAACATTTTAATTTTATAAAATAATATATATATAATATATATATAAAATAATATATATATAATATATATATATATATACATATTTCATAAAATATAAATACCCGTTAAATCAAGGGAAAACGCCTAGTATAAATGAAAACCCGAGAAAAAAATAAAACATATACAAGAAATATAAAAATACCAATATACCAAAAATTAACTACTACATATCATTTTCATGTTACACAAATATCCAAAACCAAAAAAATACCTAAAATACAAAAGTAAGCGGGAATACCTATAAAATAATTAATACATATATTTTTGATTATTCAAGTATTCAACCAGTTCTCAAGTATGAGCCAAATCTATTTTTGGCCGATCTCGGTTTGTAAACTTTGTAATGAGCAATTTACTCTCTAAAACCCGGCTGAGAACCAACCAAACAAATTGGTTTGAACTAGATGTTATGGTTATTTTACTATATTGGATTATGCTCTTTCAGTTTCTTGGATATTGGTTCGGTTTCAGTTCCTATCTAAAAACCATTTTCGGTCAATGTTGATTTTGTTTTAGATTTATTAGTTTATTTAAATAATTCAGCTCATATTGAAATTAGTATGGTATTAGATTTCTGTATAAAAGAGCACAATGAAAGTTATCTAGATTGAAAATGGCTCTTTTTCGTTTTGAATACACGCACCTAAGATTTGGCTTGATGCATATGAGTAGGACTGAACATTTATCCGTTCAATTTGATTTGATTCGTTATTTGTTTTGATTTTATGCGAAATTCGTATATCGATAAGTTTTCAGAGCAAAACAAATATTAGAAGTCAATATCCACAGAAAATGAAATGAATCACAAATACTAAAACATTTATAGGCAAATATCTGCTCCACTCTAACATTTATATAAATATATATATATAGTTAATAATAATTATTTAGCTATAACTTTATTAAATACTCTCTCCGTTTCGTTTTACTTGTCGTTCTAGGTTTTTACACGCAGATTAAGAAACCATTTAATTTTACATATTTTCTAGATAAAAATACAATTACCTATACACCTAACCACATTTCAACCAATAGAAAAATAGAATAACATATAAAACTAATAAATTTTGCATTGAAATTATAAAACGACACTTATTTTGAAACAAGAAAATTTCTCTACAACGACAATTAAATCGAAACGGAGGTAGTAATTTATAAAATTACTTTTAAAAGTATTAATTAACAAATATATATAAAATCTTTATAAAAAACTAAAAAACTTAAATTTGGTGTTTTATAAAAATTAATTAAATTTTAAAATTGCTATATACAGTTTTATTAATTTAAAAAATATTATATTAATGTAAAAAAATTGAAAACAAAATTGTATTGTTTTTTCTTGATTTATTTGTATTGGATAAAATAAATAAAATATTCGTATATCCGTAAATATCCATAAATATATATGAGTTTTCAATAAATTTCAAGATATCTGCAATACCGAATATCTGTAATTTTATCTGTATTTTTTATAGTAAAAAAATCAAAAAATTAAATATTTATAAATTATAAAACAAATCAAAAAGTTAAATATTTACAAATTATAAAACAAATCATAAATATTTTAAAATTATGTTATTATTAACTCCGTGCCCACATCTTCATGTGAGCGTAGTTGCATTTCCGAGGTACCTGTTTCCATATTGATTTCAGTGTTGATTTTGTCTTTTGTCTTACTTTGGGTGTTTTTTGTTTGACTAAGGAGAGGAATCTTTAGCAACAATATTAGACGATGAGCTGTCGAAACACTTTGGTCAAAGTCAGCACCAATTTCCCCAACTGAAGTAAAATGATGGGCATGTCCAGCAAAATCAGTGAGGACTGAGGATTGTAATTAGACACGTAGCCATGTGCACCAAAATCAATATGTGGAGTTTGCACCAAAATCAATATGTGGAGTTTGCACCCAAATCAATATGTGGAGTTTCTTGAACATTCATTAATGAAAAATAAAAAAAATATTTATAATATTTTAAATATTATTTGTAAAGTAATTTCAGATTTTATTTCTACAATCATTTCCATTAAATAATAACATGACATATTTTAAATGATAACATGTCTTATGATTAATTGTAATATACACAATTACATTACGTGTTAATTTTGATAAATTTTTTAGAACATTGTAATAACTTATACATCATCATTAAAATAAATTTATTCAAATATGAATCAAATAATATAATAATAAAAATATAAAAATCGTAGTACTATTTATTTCCTTTTTATATTTAAAAATTTCAGAAATTTTGTTTAGTTTTTTTTATAATTATACAATTTTATACAAGTTGGTTTAATACATATTAACCAAAGAATAAATGAAATATATATAAGATTATAATTTTAAATAAATACATATATATTCTTAAATAAATTTAAAATAAATTATTGTTTATTTTTTTAACGTTCGATAATTATGCTATTACAAACTATAAAAAATATTTACAGTCGACAATTATACATGCCTTATGAAGAATCACATCTGACTGCACCACATGAGATGCCCTATAAGATCCATGTTCGACAATATTCCTTGTGTCATGACGCATACCTCTTTTAAGTTTTTTCTTAGTTAATTTATATAATTCCACCTTATCTGGGATTCGAAACTCAGACCTAATGATGTAGTAGCATTAATGAACTCTTATCAAACCCTCGACCAAGGGACCTTCCACAAAAGAGTTGTGGTGTAGCTCTTAAAACACTAGTATAAAAATAATATTTTAGTTTAATTTTATGTTTAATTAAATCGATATTCATATTAAAATAGTGGTATACAAATAATAAAATTTAAAATCTTAACAGAATTTTATTTTTAAATTTTAAATTATCATTACACATATTACACGAAAACACCTAGTTTACTTGAAGTATCTTGTATTGTTTTCTTTTTTTTGTACTTCTAGATGATGTCCTGTCAAGGGAAAAGATAAAAAAATATAAAACAGAGCATTTACAAATTATCTAGCAAAATTACCGATTCTACAACCAAAACATAATTTCCACAATCCTCTTTGTTGTAATTTAACCCTAGCACTTTGCGAACCAAGGGTCCACACACTTCCGATGAAACACGTGTCCACAAGTGGTAAGCCTCCGACACCATTGTCTCATTCTAAATCGTTCAAAACAAACAAAGCAGTCGCTTGTGCAGTGTGGCGGGTTTGGAAAGTTTGAATTGTGGAAGCTTGTGCACGAATGTGTAACATAAAATTTATGATTCAATATAGATTCTGTAACCGATTCGATCAACTTTCAATACAACAAAGAATCGATCCAACCAAGCCAAGAGTATACACATAGAAAAAAACTCTAAAACAATAACAATATAAATCGACACTCTAACTCTGTGAAAGATTAAGAAAATCCACACACAATTATTCTAAATACCTAAAAGTGACTTCATCTCTCTTCTTCTATACTTTCCTCTGTTTTTCTCTTGTAACAACCTGTAACGATTTCTCAACAGCCCAATAGCTGCTCAACTCGTGTCACCTTAATCACTAACAAACTCTCAATAGCTCCATTTCTCAGTTTCCACGTGTCATCACGTTTCTTATAGCAGATCCTTCATGCTGAGAGAACCTTGACCACAAAATTCAAAAGTAAGAAACCCCGTTGGAGATGAAATAAGAACTCCCAAGTCGCCATTTCTTCATCTTGATTCATCCATTTAACCAGAACCTTGGTTGTAGCCTTGCCTTGCCTCTTAGCCATCCTCTTTTCCGATATTCTTTTGAGTTGTTTAATCAATACATCCGTCAAAGATAGTGGGTAAATGTTGAGTTGTACGTACATCATCCATCAAGAGTTTCAGCTGAGAAACATGGAATACCAAATGAATGAGTGATGTACGTGACAACTCAAGCTTGTAAGCCACTGCTCCACAACGTTTAATGATCTTATATGGACCATAGAACTTGGGAGCAAGGTTATTTTTTGATCTCATGTCTGTGGATTGTTGTCTATAAGGTTGTAACTTCACATAGACGTAATCCCAATATCAAAACTTCTCTTTGTCATGTGTAAGCCCTCATTCTGCCTCATTCGATGTTGAGCTTTGAGTAAGTAAAACTATAACATGAAGAGCATGCTTTCTCTGTCCTTAAGAGACCTAGCCACTACTTCCACTTTTGATTCGCTTTGAAGATAAGGTAAGTGTAAAAGAGGTGGTCATCCATAAACATCTTCAAAGGGAGTTGTTTGTGTAGCAGTATGAAACATTGTGTTGTACCAAAATTCAGCTAAGGGAAGCCATTTACTCCAGAGATATGGCATTTCACTTGTCATGCAATGAAGATATGCCTTCACACATTTATTTACAAATTCAGTATGACCATTACTTTGTGGATGATAAGACGTTGAGTAATTCAAAGAGACTCCATTTTAAAGTGAATAACTCTCACTGAGAATTTGTGTCACTATAGCTCACAAAATAGACTAAGGAAACCATGTAATCTGTATATAGGAAAGCATGAACAATAGAGGATACTGTATATAGATGAATGAGAGCCATGAACTGAGCTGCATTACTCAATCTATCCACCACCACAAAGATGATGAACTTACCAAATGACTTAGGAAGACCATCAGTAACGTCCATGAAATGCCATGACAATAGAGGCTACTATATATAGATGAATGAGAGCCATGAAGTGAGCCGCCTTACTTAATCTATCCACCACCAAAAAGATGATGGACTTGCCAAATGACTTAGGAAGACCATCAATAAAGTCCATAGAAATGCTAGACCATACAACCGTAGTATTGGTAAAGGTTGTACCAATCCTGGTGATGCCACTGTCTCATGCTTGCATTGCGAACACACTTGACAACTTCTGATGTAACTATGAATGTCTTTGATCATCCCTTTCCAGTAAAATAAACTCTTGACACGCTGATGTGTTGTGTCTCCACCAGAATTTTATTTATTGCTAGATTCATGTAACCAAGCTAAAAATTCTTCTTCAAGTGAACATCTACAAGAATCACCAATTTACTCTTTTCCTCCTCAGAGTATTTTGTTTCCATGTAAAATGTTTTCTAGAATTTGGTTTATTCTTCAATTCCTCAATCAATTATTTTCTCAGAAAATCTTCCCATAGCATTGTTGAATCTGTTTTATCAAATCATAATCCATAACTGACAATACTAAAACTTCTGATGCTTCCACTCTTGACAAAGCGCCAGCTGACAAGTTTTCTTTCCCTTATCTATACTGGACTTCATAGTCAAACTCCAGTAACTTATGTAACTATTGATGTTGTATATGTGTATTCAGATGTTTCTACAACAAATACTTCAAGATCCTCTGATTTGTATGTATGATAAAATGACCATGAAGCAAGTAGGGTCGCTACTTTTGTATGGAACATACTACAGCCAACAACTCCTTCTCATATATGGAAAGATGCACTTGTTTTCCTTTCAAAATTCAACTGATATAAGCTAAAGGATTCCCCTCTTGCATCAGGACGGTTGGAAAGAAGAAGGAAGAAGCAGCAGCTGAGAGTGATCAAGTCGACATGTGCAAACTTAGTACAAAAGAAATAATGCACAAGATTTGCACAAGAAAGATAATGAATGTGCAAAGTCCAGGCCAGTCTCAAATCAACCAAAGAAGGATTGGTGCAAAGATTGTGTAAAATAATCAAGACCAAGATTGGTGAAGTGAAATTTTTGGGTCTTCTCATGTCGGCCAAGAAACTACTAAAGGGAGGAGTTGTAGCCTTTGGAGCCGAAGGAGGAGTTTGAAATTCAAATGGGATCACATGTCTTGCATAAGGAGAATACTTCATGTACCTGTCACTGTCTCACATGCTGGACGAGCCAGCCTGACCCTCCAGCGTGCTCTGAACCTGATCCCCCCCCCACAATAATAGTTGTTTATGTTCCCTGGTTTATTCATAGTTTATTGCTCTTGTATGTTGCTTCATTTGGCTATATAAAGCGATCATGTATCATGAAATTGAGTAAGCTGAATGGGGGAGTTCCCCTTTCTTCTTCACTATTCTCTTGGTCTCGTTAAACTCTCTAAACTTTGGTTTCTCACGATTCTCTCTTAAACTCTCCATAATCTCTCATACTCTCTGAAGTGAAATTTAACTCTCTCCTTCACCAATTCTCTTATTATATTGTTACTTTATTCTCCATACTATGATTCTAAAATAATTGAGTCATCAAAAAAAAGTTCGCAGACATTAAAAAAAAATACTAGATTAATTTTTCGGTGTCGAAAAAAAGAAGAATTCCAAATTGGGTCGAGTGAATAAATATAAATGGATGAATGGAATTATTACCTTACGCTCATTCTATGTTTTCTCCTTGGTTGATGGTAGTCGGTACAATCCAAATAATTTATGCAGCTTCAACATCTCCCGGTACAACTACTGATGACAGGTCTGGCCTACAACTGACTTGCTTTCAGACTTACTGGCTGAAGAGCAAAGAGATATCTATTGGTGAGCCTAATGATAGGAGACTATCTAGCTTGGTTCGGAGAGAACTTGTTGGGTTAAAGACTTTTTTTGTTGCTAAATGTTACAGCCTAAATGATGAACTATTGACTCTACTCGTTCGGATGGGTGTCTCTATTCTCTTGTTATCACGAGCTCAGTCTCATTCACACTCTTAAGCACTCTTATTCTCTGTCTTGGATACAATCTGTCCAGCAGACTCATTCTCTATGTTTCTCAATCTTTCCCTCAACTAGTCTCTCACATACATTCACACATACAATTCTCTGTCTATTCTCACATGGTATCAGAGCTTTAAGCTCCTGAAACTCACAATGTTCTTCCGTAAAGCAAGCACAAGCTCACCCTCATGGCCGTTTCAAACATGGAGAATTTCTGTCTAGTTGGATGTTCACTCTCTTAAAGAAGAAGAGGACTTTTCACATAGAGTGTCCAGAGACCTCCCCAAGGTCTATATCCTTCCTCCTGCTCAGTATGAAGAGATCTCTTGAAGAAATAAGTTTTTGGAGCTGTTTGGAAAGCAAAACTCCGAACCAAGTCTATACAAGCGATTCTCATGTTCTTTCCAAGATGGAGTCTCTCACTGTGTTCCAGAAGGTGGTGTCTGATAATCAGGAAGAAATGATGGGTCTTACACATGAGTGGTTCAAAGGAAAAGCACGCACAAGGAACTGGAGTGGGGTAGAGAACCCAAACTCCAAATCTGTTAAGTTCAAGTGAACTGTGTGCCTTGGAGGTTCAAAGAACCAGCTCAGGTTCCTTGGTTGTAAGTTAACCTCCTAACCCTTAATAAGAGCTTGTGTAATTATATCTGGTTGTGTTAAGTGATGTGTTTGGTATCCTTGGAACATTTTAGTGTTGTTGGAGTTGTTGAACCTAGTTTCAGTCCCATGATACTTATGAGTTGTTTGTGTATTGTTCTAGGAGTATTTAAAGTTTGCTAGCATGGTTATGTCTAGTTCCTGTCCTAGAATATTTTTTTTGTTGTCTCTGGTCTATTCGAGTTGTCTAGCCCATGTTTTGTGTCTTGTTGCATGCTAGAGGTATAGGAGAGTTTCATGGTCTTGTATTGCATTCATAAATTGTTTAGGTTAATTAGATGAGTTTTCTAGTCTTTGGTTTTGTCATTTAATCTTGTTATTGCTTAAATGATCATAAAATGGCCTAAATGTCTTTTAACTGAAGAGATATTATTATTGAGCATTCAATGAGTTGGTTACATGGATTTGAACTGAATGAGTTGCTTAGATTCAGTCCATTGCATCTTGTTAAACATTATGAATCAGACTTGGTATCAAGTTCTGATCCTAGTGTATGGTCTGATTCTTGCTAGATTTTGAGTGATGTTTCAGGTACACAAGAGGTGCTATGTGTCCATCATGAATCTGAGACAAAGAACAAGGCTTTGCCCGTGTGTTTAGAGCCTACACAGTGTGTATATTCTTGCATGAAGAGATACCTCGTGTGTAGACTTAAGAGCATGTTGTTTGGTTGTTGCACTCCTGGTTCAAGATACACACAAGGAAGACCATAACCTAAGTCATGGGGATACTGGTGTTCCTAAGGCAGTGGAGCAGTGATCAAGGGTGAATCATTTGGCTTAAGCGCAAGTGTTGGTACTATTGTGCTCCAGTTTTCAAGCTCTGTGTTGCTCCCTTCCAAACGTGGTCCTTCACCTATGCTCTCCGGATCAAGATTGAGGAGGGGTAATGGTGAGCAATCCTAATGGTCCAAGTCGTCCACTGCCATGCCTCAGATCACAAGGAGGATTCAAGTCTCCAAGAGACACTCCTAACCATTGAGATTCTACTATATGCAAGAGGAGTAACCATTTCAATATTTTAGTTAAATTTTGATTGTTTTATGCCTTGAGAATTGATGCAAGTGTGTATGCATTGTGTTGTAGGTACTTGGAGCTCTCTGTGACAGAATATGGTCGTCCATAACCCTTTCAAGACGGCGAGTAGTCAGAAGAGAGGGGGAGGGGAAGACAACAAACCAGCCTAAAGAAGAGATCCATGAGGTTGGTGTGTGCAAGTGGTGGAGTCCACTCTTGCAACACGAGTTAGTCAATGATCAGGAGTCTAAGGAGTCCACAAAAACCATCTTAAGCTCCTTAGACTCACTAGCCAATCCCTAGGCTTTGTTGAACTCCACTCTTTTTCCCTTAGCAAGTTTTGTCCCAAAAATGTTTTTTTGCTAAAGCTTTTGATGAGGGAGCCTCTTCAAGGTTCCAAGCTTGTCCAAGGATCTCCTATGGTCAATGTTGAGGGGAGTGTTAGAATGAAGAAGGAAGCAGCAGCAGTTGAGAGTGATGAAGTCGACATGTGCAAACTTAGTGCAAAAGAAATAATACACAAGGTTTGCACTAGAAAGATAATGCATGTGAAAAGTCCGGGTCAACCTCAAATCAACCAAAAAAGGATGTGCAAAACCAGGGTCAAGATAATATTTGGTGCATATATTGTGCAAAAGAATCAAAACCAAGAGTACTGAAGTGCAAATTTCAGGTCTTCTCATCTCGGCCAAGAAATCGCTAAAGGGACGAGTTGTAGCCTTTGGCGCCCAATGAGGAGTTTGAAATTCAAATGGGATCACATGTATTGCATAAGCAGAAGACTTCATGGACCTGTCACTGTCTCACATGCTGGACGAGCCATCTTGACCCTCCAGCCTGCTCTGAACATGATTTCCCCACAATAATAGTTGTTTATGTTCTATGGTTTATTCATAAGTTATTGCTCTTGTATGTTTCTTCATTTGGTTATATAAAGCCATCATGTATCCCGAATTGAGTAAGGGGGGGGGAGGAGTTCCCCCTTCTTCTTCACTATTATCTAGGTCTCATTAATCTCTCTAAACTATGGTTTCTCATGATTCTCTCTTAAACTCTCCATAATCTCTCATACTCTCTTAAGTGAAAATTAACTTTATCCTTCCAATTCTCTTATTCTATTGTTACTCTATTATCCATACTCGATATTCTCTTGTTACCACAAGATCAGTCTCACTCACACTCTCAAACACTCTTATTCTCTGTCCTGCACACAATCTGTCCAACAGACTCATTCTCTCTGTCTCAGTCTTTATCTTGCTTACTCTCAACCAGTCTTTTACATACACTAACACACCATTCTCTGTCTATTCTCTGTTAAGAAACAGAGTACAGAGAACGTTTTGTGTTATTGATTCCTTACACCCAAAGGCTCAACTTATACATACGTGCTTTCGATATACGAGAAGCACAATTAATCTAAACATTCCTAAACTCTATACATGGAATATTCACAAATGATATCGAACTTGATATGCAAGCATATCTCAATACCCCCCCCCCTCTAGTTGGAGAGTGGAGATTAAGAACGCCCAACTTGCAAAGAAAGTTGTCAAACTTTCGACGTCCAAGTGGTTTAGTCATGATGTCAACCAGTTGCGAAGTAGTAGACACATGTGTTGGTTTGATCCTACCATCTGAAATCTTGTATCGAATGAAATGACACTCTGTTTCTATATGTTTAGTACGCTCGTGGAACACCGGATTCGGAGTCAAGTGAATGGCCGACAAACTATTGTAGTGTAAAGGTACCGGTTGATCATAGGTAATGCCGAAAGAGAGAAGCAACTTCTTAATCCAAATTACCTCGCGGAGAGTAAAATTCATCGCCCTATACTCAACTCTATCTGAAGATAGAGAGATCGTAGGTTGTTTCTTCGTTTTACATGAAATGGGAGAGTTTCCGAGCTGTATAAACCAGCCTGTCAATGAGCGACGAGTCAATGGACATCCTTCCCAATCGGAGTCGCACCAAGCTGATAGATTGAGAGAACTATCAGCTCTAAGTAGGATTCCCTGACCCGAATTCTGTTTCAGGTATCGAACCAAGCGAAGAGCAGCTTTCCAATGAGCTTGCTTTGGTTTCTGCATAAACTGCGTAAGCACATGTATGGAGTACGAGAGCTCAGATCGAGTAACGCCCAGGTAAATTATACACCCAAGAAGTCTGTGATATCGAGCAGGATCAATCATATCCGCACCTTTTACCAATGCTAAACGATGATGTTGTTCGAGGGGGAAGCTAACCGGCTTTGCTCCTAGCAGTCCAATTCAGAAATTATATCGAGGGCATATTTTCGTTGACATAAGTAAATGCCTGAAGCATTTCGTGAGACTTCAATGCCAAGAAAAAATTTCAAGATACCCAGATCCCTCATTTTAAAACAGGATGCAAGATAGTCTTTAAAACTTTGAACCTTCTGCTTTGAGCTTCCACTAATAATCAAGTCATCGACATAAACGAGAACGTGTATTCTATGGCCGTTCCTGTTATATGTGAACAGAGAATGATCTGCTGGTGACTGTCTGAATCCAAATTTCACCAAAGAATATCGGAGCTTTTCAAACCAGCATCGCGGGGCCTATTTAAGCCCATACAAAGATTTTTGAAGACGAAGAACTTTCCTCTTATCATCCGAATGAAACCCTGGAGGAAGTCGCATATACACCTCCTCTTGTAGATCACCATGCAGGAACGCATTGTGAACGTCCATCTGATATACCTCCCAATTCCAAGTTGAGATCTCGAGGAAGCAACGCACTGTAGTCGGTTTTGCCACCGGTGCAAACGTTTCATCAAAGTCATCACCAGCCACTTGATTATTTCCAAGCACGACCAGACGTGCTTTATACTGTTCGATCGTACCGTCAGCATTGTATTTAATACGATAAAACCACTTGCACCCAAGTGCTTTCTTGCCTTTCGGTAAGATTTTAACTGTCCATGAACCACTGTTTTCTTGTGCAATGATCTCGTCTTTCATCGCAAATTTCCAAACATCATCCTCTATCGCCTGATAATAATACCTTGGTTCAACATTTGATATTATCGCATGTAAATACACTTGGTGAGAAGTAGAGAACTTGTCGCTAGTTACAAAGTCAGCAAGAGGATATAGAGACTCTGTTTCAACTATACTGACCAGATAGTCAGAGAGACGAATCGGAGGAGCTTTGTGACGCAACCCACGACCAAGTTGTTCTGGTTGGTTATTTTCAATAGGAGCAGTTGCTGCAATATCCCCAGTACTCTGGTCAGCTTGCAGAACTGGACCGCCAGCTTCTGTGACAGGAGTCTCTATCGAAGGTGCAGTGGCTTGTTCTACTGAGTTCTCAGTAGGGTTCAAAGAAGAGGGAGTTGACTCAACGAGGAGTTCATCAATTGGTCCGGGCAGAGGATTAACCAAAGGAAAATTGGTTTGTGGAGTAACTGACATTTGCTTCAGAAACGGGAAATCAGTTTCACAAAACAAGACATCTGGGGAGACAAAATGTCTTTCCTGAAACCGGTTCGTATACACGCCATCCTTTCTTACCGTACGGATAGCCCATGAAGACACATTTCAAGCTTCGAGCTGCAAACTTGTCGCCTCCATGTGCTCGATTATGCACATAGCAAAAATACCCAAAGACCCGTAAGTGATCTAATGGAGGTGGTCGGTTATACAACATCTCGAATGGTGTCTTTCCATTCAACATACTAGATGGTGTTCGGTTTATGAGATAGTCGGCTGTCAAAGCGCAATGGCCTCAGAACTCAATGGGTAGATGCGCTTGGAACCAAAGAGCCCGTGCAACATTCAGAATTTGACGATGCTTGCGTTCCACACGCCCATTTTGCTGAGGCGTAGCAACACAAGAAGTCTCATGCATAATTCCTTTCTCTGCGAAGAAGTCTGATAAGCAAATGAATTCGGATCCATTGTCACTTCTGATTGTTCGTACTTTCTTGACAAATTGCCTTTCAACCAATGCCACAAATGTTTTTAGTGACAATGGAGCTTCAAGTTTCGATGGTAGCAGATAGATCCAAAGAGCTCTTGAATAATCGTCCAAAATAGTTAGAAAGTACCGTGAACCACACATTGCTGGAGTTCTATATGGGCCCCAAAGATCGCAGTGAACTAATTCAAAAGGCTCAGTAGTTTTATTGCAACTTAATGGAAAAACATCTCGGGTTTGCTTCGCGCGGATACAAACTTTACACGCTTTGCTATCAAAATCATCAAAACTAGAAAAACCATATATAGGTAGTTGAGATACAATTTTAGAGGACGGGTGTCCTAACCGCCTATGCCAGACACTAGAGGACGTCTTGATGCGACCTTGGGCTGATATATGAAGTTTTGGGCATAGAGAGCAATGAAATATCCAATGGATATATTATATATATGGTCCAACCCATTTTGGAGGTGTTACAAGTCCAAAAATGGCCCAAAAATACTTGCTTTATTTTCTTGTAAAAAAGAGTGACGAATTTTGAAGATCAAGAGTCAAAATGTGCAAGTTTTCCAATTTCTAGTCAAGTCTTCTTTGTTTATTAGTTTTCTAGTTTCAAGGATTGACTAGCCCTTTTGTATTCCAACCTTTCATGTACTCCTTGCCTATTATATAAAGGCCATTTGATCAATGAAATAAAATAAGTTGTGAATTATATTTTTTGGAATCTTGAGAGTGTTTCTCAATTTTGTTCCTTCGGGAACTTTTTCGATTCGTCCTGGTGCGTCATATCCAGGGAGTCATCCTCTTTGTCGTCTAGGTGCGTCATATCCTAGGACATTGAGTTGGGAATATCAGCAGCCTTTCGCATCTGCTATGCGACCCTTCGATCCATCCGTTTCTCCTTTTTGCTGGACTTGTGCGTCATATCAAGCAGCAACTGGAGTTGGGAATATCAACAGCCTTCCGCAACTATTGTGCGACCCTTCAATCCATCATTTCTCATTCGATCCGTCTGAGATCATATCCCTTACCAATTTCAGAGTGATCCTTCAGTTTAGGGCGTATCATTCATGATACGTCCTAGATTCAAAGGATCACTCTAAGGTTGGTGGATTGGATAAGCCTTGCACCGAATAAGCTAGAAAGCACAAACGATCAAGGGATGTGGATCGAAAGGTGACACAAGAGGTGCGGAAAGTCTCTTGATACTACCAGACTTCTAAGCCCAAAGATATGACACACTTCGACGACTCAAAAGATAAGATGTTCAATGAAGAACAAATGATTCAACAAGTTAAAAGGAAAAGTTTTTATAAAAAAGTTAAATGATTTAAAACAATACCAAGCAAGCCTTTATATAATAGGCATGGAATATAAAAGGTTGGAATACAAAAAGGACTAATCAACATAGAAACTAACAAACTCTTAAACATAGAAGACTTGACCAGAAATGATGACTTGACCGAAGTTGGAAGGTTTGGAACGAATGACTCTTCGGCTCGTCGAGTCCTTTCGCATGGTCGACGATCATTGAATTGCCGTCAGATTGATATATTATACGACCATGTGTTGTATATTCTTGTTGGGTCTTTCTTGAATAATTTCAAACACTGATTTCTTAATTAAAATAAGGCCTCCATATTTTGTATCAAGCCCATTAGCTTCTCTCGGTCTAGAACTTCATGAATCAAACCGATAAGGCCCATAAACAGCCCATTAAGCCAAGCTATGATTAGTTGCCTAGCTGGTTTGTACCTGATTTTCATACCTTGTTCCATGATGCTGATCCAGGTCGCATCACGCCTTCTCCAACTTCCCAACTGCACCAGCGAACTCCATGCCTCTAAAGAAGTACACTCCATTCATCTGCTCATCCGCTCCAATCACGATCCTCATGATGCGGTCCTGAACAACGCACAGTTTGTCAGTAATCTGGAAAACACAGCCACTGTCACGAGCCAGTTGTGCTACTGAGATAAGATGACATCGTAAACCATCAACATAAAACACATCCTGCAACCTAAGCCGACTGTTTAATCTCACTGTTCCTTTCTTCTTAGCAATACTAAACCGCCCATCTAGTAGTTTAATCATGACTGGACTCATATCACTGATTTCATCCAAGTAGTGTAGGCTGTTGGATAAGCTTGAAGTTAACTTGAGTCACAAGTTATCCTAATTAGATTAATAAAGTAATTAGGATAAAGATCTCTTTGTGATAAGTTTAAAAGGATTAGGAGTTATCTAAATTCTTATATATATATATAGATGCCAACGTGTGGTATCATATATGGGTGATTGTGTGAGTTTGTGAGATTAAGGTTTTGAGTGAGTTTCCTTAATAATAATAAGAGAGCTAATTCTTATTATTTGAAGTTCTTACAAACTTGAGAAAAAATATTTGGTATCAGAGCATCTAGGATTCGATCTTCTTCGCGATGGGTGATATAACAGCAGTAACAGCAAAACCAAGAGAAAGTGGAACTCCATCCATAAGTTGTCCCATGCTCAATGTAACTAATTACACAGTCTGGGCAATAAGGATGAAGATTCTGCTTAAGGTACACAAAGTATGGGAAGTAATTGAAGATGAGTCTAACGATGGAGAAAAGAATAACATGGCGATCGCTTTGCTTTTCCAATCTATACCCGAGACGCTCATACTGCAGGTAGGGGAATTGGACACAGCAAAGAAGGTATGGGAAGCTATAAAGTCAAGGCACATGGGTGCAGATAGGGTTAGAGAAGCTCGGCTTCAGACACTCATGGCTGAATTTGATAGGTTGAGGATGAAAGACGGTGACAAAATTGATGACTTCGTCGGCAAGCTATCAGAAATTTCGTCGAAACCAACGGCACTAGGAGAAACTATTGAAGAAACCAAGCTGGTCAAGAAGTTCCTATCGAGTCTTCCTCGTAAAAAATATATACATATTGTAGCTTCATTGGAACAGGTGCTAGATCTAAAGACTACAAGCTTTGAGGATATAATTGGACGTTTAAAGACATATGAAGAACGTGTGGCCGAAGAGGAAGAAGACACACAAGAAAATCAAAAACTGATGTATGCAAATTCAGAATCTCCCTCCACTTTTCTGGACCGTGAGAAGAATGGTACCTATAGAGGAAGAGGACGAGGAGGAAGGTTTTACAACAGAGGCAGGGGACGAGGTCGCTACAATGAACGGTACCACGGTGATGTTGATCTGTCTAGGATTACATGCTTCCGTTGCGATAAAAACGGTCATTATGCAGCATCATGCCCGGACCGTTTGCTTAAGTTGCAGGAGGCAACAGAGGTAAAGGAGACGGATACGCAAGAAGCTGAAGACTTAATGATGAATGAGGTTGTGTTTTTAAATGAAAAAAAAAATATCAAACCAAAGGAACTTGAGATAAGTGCAGACAATGTTTGGTATCTAGACAATGGCGCAAGTAATCACATGTCTGGTGATCAGAGGTACTTTAAGAGCATTGATGAATCAGTAACGGGAAAGGTACGATTTGGGGATGATTCCCGCATTGACATAAAGGGAAAAGGACCAATTTTGTTTTGTACTAAGGACGGAACAAAGAAGATCTTGGTGGATGTTTATTATATACCAGATCTTAAGAGCAATATTATCAGCCTTGGACAAGCCACCGAAGCTGGATGTGAGGTAAGAATGAAAGACGATTATCTAATATTACTCGATAAAGACGGCAAGCTGGTGACTCGAGCGAAGCGATCAAGAAACTGACTCTATAAAGTCGTCATTGACTTTGTTGATACACTATGTCTGCAAGTATCTACACCAAGTGATTCAGAAAAATGGCATACCCATCTAGGACACATAGGAAAGGATTCAATGAGCAGGATGATCAAGAAAGGATTGGTCAACGGGATACCAAACTTAACAATCGACAAAGATACATGTCCATCATGTATACTTGGGAAGCAAGTAAGACATTCATTCCCACAAGCAACAACATACCGTGCTGATCAAGTCCTTGTTTTGATACATGGCGACCTTTGTGGTCCTATTATGCCTCATACACCATCAGGAAAGAGATATATATTTGTGCTTATCGACGATCATTCACGCTATATGTGGACAATTCTTCTTAAAGAAAAGGGAGAAGCCTTCGAGAAGTTTATAAAATTCAAGTCCATCGTTGAACAGGAGACTGGAATGACTATAAAAACTTTTAGAACAGATCGCGGTGGAGAGTTTATGTCAGCGGAGTTTGGATCTTTTTGTGAGACATCAGGCATTAACAGACACCTAACAGCTCCCTACTCCCCACAAAAAAATGGGGTGGTCGAGAGACGTAATAGGACACTACTAGGAATGACGAGAAGCTTGTTAAAAGCTATGAACTGTCCCAACTATTTATGGGGAGAGGCCGTACGACACGCCACCTACCTAATCAACCGAGTAGAGACTCGTGTGCTTGAGTCCATGACACCGTATGAAGCATTGAAGAAGAGAAAACCCAACGTTGGACATATTCGTGTGTTCGGATGCATTGGTTACACTAAAGTTGATACTCTACATCTTAAGAAGTTAGATGATCGATCAAGAATTCTTATACATCTCGGAACTGAACCAGGATCAAAGGCCTATCGACTTTATGATCCTGTGAATCGAAAGATAAGTGTGAGTAGGGATGTTATTTTCGATGAAAATAAGATGTGTAACTGGAAAAGAAGCACATAACATAATAAAGAAGCTTTCACCATCACGCTTGGAGAGTTTGGGAACAAAGGAATCAATAGGGATGATGATCGTTAAGAACAAGTAAGTGAAAAGGACGATAATACGGTTGACCAAAGTACAGAGGTACCAAACATTGAAGAAGAAGAAGAAGAAGAAGTAGAAGTGGATACAGAGAGTATCGTTGGTGGTGAAAACACGTTAAGAAGATCCACAAGAGAAAGAAAGACACCTGCCTATCTTAACGATTACATCTTACTTGCAGAACTTGATGGAGAACGACTTCTCTTGAGTTTAGACGATGAACCATGGGATTATAATGAAGCAAAAGAAGAGAAAGTTTGGCGCGATGCTTGTGGTGATGAAATAGCTTCCATTATCAAAAATAAAACGTGGGAATCAGTTGATCTTCTACCAGGTGCAAAAGCCATTGGCTTAAAGTGGATATTTAAGGTAAAAAGAAACTCAGATGGGAGTATAAATAAATACAAAGCAAGGCTAGTAGCAAAGGGTTATATCCAAAGACATGGAGCTGATTTTGAAGAAGTATTTGCGCCTGTAGCTCGTATTGAAACCGTAAGGTTTCTCATTGCTCTAGCTGCTTCAAAAGGATGGGAAATTCATCATCTTGATGTCAAGACTGCATTCTTGCATGGAGACTTAAAGGAATAAGTATATGTTAGTCAGCCAGAAGGATTTATAACCAAAGGGAAGGAGAATAAGGTCTACAAATTGAAGAAAGCACTTTATGGTTTAAGACAAGCTCCAAGAGCTTGGAATGAAAAACTCAATAAAGTTCTTGGAAGTTTGGGTTTTGTTAAATGCTCCAAGGAACCTGCACTTTATTGAAAGCATGAGAAAGAGCATGTACTTCTAGTTGCGGTATATGTGGACGACTTACTAATAACGGGAACACGCATTGAACATATACAAGACTTCAAGCAAGGAATGGCAGATAATTTTGAGATGAGTGATCTAGGAAAACTTACTTACTACCTTGGGATCGAAGTCATTCAACATCAAACGGGAATCTCCCTGAGACAAGAGAGGTATGCTATGAAGATATTAAGTGAAACAGGGATGAATGATTGTAATGCTGGTCACATTCCGATGGATCCATCGCTAAGGCTTTCAAGGGCGCAAGAAGAAAGAGGGGCTAATGAAAGAGAATATCGCAGGAACATTGGTGATGTTCTGCGTTTTATCACAGGCCAATTAACCTAAGTGCACGCTACCACAATCGAATGGTATATCGATGCAGCACTTTAGGATCGAATCCACAAGGAACTAATGATCTATAACACTAAGAATACACAAACTTTCCTAATCTAAGCAAATAAGAAGATGTGTGATTTGTACCAAACTAAACTCCTAGAATTATAAACAAAGTGATCTCAAATCCTAGCAAGAAATAAGCGCAAGAATCAAACTTTCAATCAATAACTAAGGATAGATCCATGGGCAAGATCATCGATATCGGGTGATTAAGATTCAATCTAAGATGCTCAAACAAAACAATCAACAAGTCTATAGGTCTAAATCTCGTTCAAATAGACTAATCCACTCCCGTGACAATAATCCCTATGCTAATCATGAATTAGACATCAACTCCCGTTGGCCTTACCCAATCAAGCATGCATAAAACACAAGTCTAGTAACCACTAAACATCTTGACAACAACTCCCGTTGGCCAAGCATGTAAAGGACAATACTAGGTTGTTCAAGCATTTCATCGAACACCTTCCGGGCGTGAAACTACTTATGATCTAGATTAGGTTTCCCAACCTTAACCTAGCATTAAAATCACCTAATAAGCCATAGAACAAAGTTAATCAAGCAAGAATCATCCTAAACATTCACCTAATCACCCTAATCTACTTAACCCATGAATCTAAGAATGTTTACTCAATAAACTCCATGATAAACCTTAAATCTATGTGAGATTCAAGGTTAATCATGTTAATGAGCAAGAGAAACAAGAATTAAGATGAAGTACTTCCTTAAAATGATATAAAGATTCAAGCTTTTACAATCCAAAATAAGTTCTTGAGAGAAAAATGAGATATCTTAGGTTTTTGGGGGTCTAAAACTATATGTAAGAAGGCAAAACTCGAGCTGGTTCGATCCCATAAACCAAAGTTTAACCGGAATAAACCGGTCAATAGTGACTTTTGTGCCTTGTAGCGGCCACTGCATCCAGCTACGCCATCCAGATATGGAGCAGGGGATCGAGTTTCAAAGCCAGCGGCCAAGCAACGCCGCTACGTCGAGCCGCTACGACGCTTCACGCCACCAAGCTTCATCTCGTGCTTCGTCTTTGTGGTTTGATCTGAACCGTGCCTGAAACAACCATCACCGCCGCGAAGCCTCGCCCTCAAGCTTCATCCGTGGCTTCATGTCTCCATCTCCTCCACGGGATCTCTCGTTCAAGTCTCTCGGCGTGCCAAGCTCCTCCATCGTGTCTGGGTCGAGCCCGTGCTCCTCCACCGTCTGGAACCGCTGGCTCGAGCTTCGTCGTCACATCACCGTCGAAGAAGAAAGCTTCGTGGATCTCCCATGGTGGACTTTGCTCATTTTGCATTACAGGTCCTTCCATTTTCGGCTAATTACCATTTGACCCCAAAACTTTCATATAATGCAATTTAACCCTTGATTTTCGCCTTAAACTTCCAATTGTGCAATCTACACCCTGTCAAATGCAATTATGCATGCAAATGCAATATAAAGACCTAAATGCAACCTAAAATGATAATAATAAACTAAAATATGAATCTAAAACTTAACAAAATCAAGAGATATCAATTGGTTGTCTCAAATACTTATTGCATACCCGTCCTGATCTTGCTTTCAGTGTAGGAGTGCTAAGCAGATACATGCAAGCTCCAAAACAATCTCATGAAGCAGTGTTGAAAGGAATCTTGCGATACCTGCATGGAACGTTATCATATGGTCTGTGTTTTGGTCGGACGGACAAGACAAGAATTGAAGGGTTCAGCGATAGCAGTCACAACGTGGATGAGGATGATGGGAGAAGCACAACAGGTCATGTTTTCTATTATGCAGATTGTCCTATCACGTGGAGTTCACATAAACAAGAGACAGTGGCGTTATCGTCGTGTGAGGCGGAATTCATGGCCGCTACCGAGGCTGCGAAGCAAGCAATCTGGTTGCAGGAATTGTTGGGAGAAATAACAGGAAAGGAGTGTGACAGAGTATCGATAATGATCGATAACAAGTCTGCCATCGCTTTGTCAAAGAACCCCGTCTTCCACGAACGTAGTAAACATATTCATCGGAGCTATCACTTTATACGAGAGTGCGTTGACAGTGAACTGATCAACGTACATCACATACCAGGAGTCGAACAGAGAGCCGACATCTTGACGAAAGCATTGGCAAGAATCAAATTCAACGAAATGAGGGATCTCATAGGAAGATGTGTTGAAAGAAGATTTCAAGCTTAAGGGGGAGTATGTTGGATAAGCTTGAAGTTAACTTGAGTCACAAGTTATCCTAATTAGATTAATAAAGTAACTAGGATAAAGATCTCTTTGTGATAAGTTTAAAAGGATTAGGAGTTATCTAAATTCTTATATATATATATAGATGCCAACGTGTGGTATCATATATGGGTGATTGTGTGAGTTTGTGAGATTAAGGTTTTGAGTGAGTTTCCTTAATAATAATAAGAGAGCTAATTCTTATTATTTGAAGTTCTTACAAACTTGAGAAACAATATAGGCTACCAGTCATATGATTTGAAGTGTCGGAGTCATAAATCCAAGGCTGAGAGAAGAGATTACCTGAGAGACGTGACTGTCCTTCGGCATTGCGTTCATCTAAGATCGCATTGAGTCCTTTCCACTGTGCGTCGGTGAGTCCACTTAACCCAACTCGATCTTCCTCACTCACCAGCGCATTAGCGGCATGCTTCACACCTGATCCTTGATTAGAACCAGACGCTCTGCTCCGGTTTCCTGTCCCACATTCATTCGTCTGAGGTGGTGTGTCTCGATTTCGTGGTCTATCACCCCACCATGCTGGATATCCAATGGTTCGAAAACACTGCTCAACTACATGCCCGGTTCTCCCACAGCTTTTACACACACATGTGACTGCTCTGCCTTTGTCACCTATAGGACCTCGAGTTCGAGACATGGACTGAGTTGCAAAACTCACTCCATCCACGCGACTGTCAGGAGTAACACTCGCCATTCTGATGTCTTCATCTTGAGTGAGTGTAAGATACACGTCATCGAGTGAAGGAAACGGCACCCGAGAGATCAAAGTTGATCTCAGTTGTGTGTATGAGTCATCAAGTCCTCGTAGAAAATCATACACACGGTATTCTTCTTTCTCTTTTGCAAGTTCCGTTCCGATATCACAAGTGCACAGTCAACACTTGCATGTCTTCAGACCACAGTAATCATTCAGTGTGGTCCACAGTTGCGTCATGTACCCATAGTAAGCCTCAATGGTTCTTTCATTCTAGCGTGCCATCGTTAGATCTTCTTTGACTCTTCCTATCTGGGCTCCATTCTTTACTGAGAAACATTTTTATATGTGTTCCCACAGTTCTTTTCCAACATCCACAACTTGAAGTGTAGTTCGCAATGATGGATCCACGGTTAGCTTGATCCATGAGACCACCAGAGCGTTATTGCAGCGCCAGTCTTCAAGGTCTCCAGAGTCTTCAGCTGGTTTCGGAATCGTCCCGTCTACAAAACCAATCTTCTTCCGAGCCATCAGCGCAAGTCGCATATTTTCTGACCACTCGTCATAGTTTGAACCATGAAGAAGAGGTTGTGATATGACGCATCATGGGTTGTCACTAGGTGACAAATCATACGGAGAGATGGTTCTTCTTCTGGCCGTCGTAACCACCTCCTGTGTCGTTATCGGTAAGTTAGCCATCGTAAGAATAGGATCGAAAGTAGGGTTGTATTTCAGTGTTTACCCTAAAAGTGCTCTGATGCCATGTTAGGAAACAGAGTATAGAGAATGTTTTGTGTTATTGATTCCTTAGGCCCAAAGGCTCAACTTATACATACGTGCTTTCTATATACGAGAAGCACAATTAATGTAAACATTCCTAAACTCTATACATGGAATATTGACAAACGATATCGAACTTGATATACAAGCATATCTCAATATTCTCACAAGGACATCCCCTATACCACTTCCACACATATCAATCAATATCCACTACAAACCTTTTTTTAAAGTTTGGTAATGCTAACACATAGCTTCACACAAAGCATTTTTTAACTCTTCAATGATATTTGTGCTTCTTCTGACTGGACAAACGTATATTTCTTCGTTAAAGCTGTCAATGGTCTAGTAATACCTCCAAATCTCTAACAAACCTCCTGTAATAGCTGAGTAGACCAAACAATCCTCTCATCTGTTTTAAGTGTTCATGCTTAGGAATTCTTTTACTACTTTTATCTTGTTAAGATCAATGGTAACTCTTTTAGCTTCAATAAAGTGAGCCAAGTACCCTACTCTTGCTGTAGCAAAGTCACACTTACTTACTTTGCGTAGAGACTGTTTCGTCTCATTACCTCAAACATTTGACTGAGATGATGAATATATTGTTCTACTAACTTGCTGTAGATCAGAAGACTTGTAAAAATCTTCGGCATAGCCACGATAGTGCCACTACAAAATTGTGGCTAAATTGGAAAAGAAGTTTAACAATTTGGGGAATGATAAACCAAATGAAATGGTAAGACAGCCTCATAATTTTCTTTCTAATGAAGAGATGGGTGATAGAAGAGTAAAATGGTTCTGTTATTTTTGTGATGAGAAGTATACACTTAGTTATTACTTGAAACACAAGAAGACTCAATTGTATATGTTAGAAGCAGACAATAATGAAGAAATTTTTGAAGCTAAAGAAGAACAAAATACTGAGAAAGAAGGAGACACTGCACATATCTGTAAGTGTTGTTGCATGTAAATTGAGAACTACAGGACTACGAAAGGGGGTTCATGGGAAGTAAATCCTATACATTCTCATTGACTTTGGATCCACACACAATTTTATGGATCCTCAGATTGCAGAAAAGTTAAACTGTGTGATTAAGCACCAAAGATGACTCGTGTGGCAGTGACTGATGGTGGAAAGCTAACTGTAAGAGGAAGAATTATCAGTTTTAGTGCAACTTTCAGAATAAATCTTTTCACCAATTGTGAAAGTTCTTAAACAGTGTTGTGAAAGTTCCACTAAAACTGGGTTAGCTTGATTGTTACCTTGTATTAACAATTTGATTTCTTCGAATATATCTGTGATGTTCTTCTCAACAAACAGCTTCTGATCCAATATCGCTCCTTCCAACGCTTGACTCTGAACTCCGAAAGTATCTTCGACATCGCAAGTCACAGTCTCCTTCCTTAATGTGTGCGATCTCGTCTCTGCCATCGATTCCTAGGCTCGATTGAGCCTTGATACATTTGTAACAGTAAAAATATGATTCAATATATATATATATATATATATATATATATATATATATATATATATATTCTGAACCCATTTTGATCTAGTGTGAATACAAAAAATAATCGATCCCACCAAGCTAAGAGTTTACACGTAGAAATAACTCTAGAGCAACGACAGGATGAATCAACACTCAAACTCAAAGAAAGATTAAGAAAGTTCACACACAATTATTCTGAATATCTAAAAGTGAATTCTTCTCTCTTCCTTTATACCTTCTTCTATTTTTTTCCTCGTAACAACCTATAAGGGTTTCTCAACTATCCCATTAGCTGCTCGACATGTGTGACATTCGATCACTAAGAAACTCTCAACTGCTTCATTTTTCAATCTTCACGTGTCTTCCCGTTTCCTATAGCAGAATGTGGAAGATAATCTACCCTAGGATTCGAGTTGAAAATTATGTCGATGAATTAAACAATGAGCTCGAAAAGAAAGCAAAGATGAAGAATACCAATAGAGACAATTATACTAATATAAAGCATGATGGAATGGAATGACCGACTTTTGATTAGATAGAAGAGAATAACATAACATACACAAAGCTTGAGAAAATCCTACGAACCAAACCAAACTGTAACAACAAATAAGAAAATATGCAGTAAATATATATATATATAAGATAATCCTTTTTTGGAGTTCAAAGAAAACATATTGGTTGATTAGGACTAAATAAATTTGTTAAACTGTGTCAACAATATATAATCAAAAAGGAAGAAAAAATATCTTTTATACAGTGTTTTGAAACCCAATCCGGACTTGTGGTTGAACCGGTAAACTCGGTGACCTGATATATAATTCGGTTTGGTTCTTAGGAGAAACCATTATTTAAAACCCCAATAAAAATCATAAAAACCAACTAAAACCCGGAACCCGACTGCGGTTGAACCATTGGTTGGGTAAATAACTTTTACTTATTTTTCAAAGATTTTTTAATTATGCTATTAGACTCTGATTTGTATTCTAATAATGATTGAGCTTTCTGACTTTTGATCATATATAATACTGATTAAGCTATTTTATTTGTAATTTTTAGATTTTCATGAATGTTTCACTATGCCAACTGAAGAAACTGAAGTGTACGATGATAGAGAGAATAAAACTCGTTAATGAGATTTGGTATGAGTTTACTTTTTGTTATCGACAATCTATTACAATGATATTTTACTTTTATTTTGGATGTAAAGTTTAATTTTATTATTCACAATAGACATTTAAATACTTATGAAATTTTAGTCTAATGATATTTTTTTAAAATAATCTTAATTATTTTTGATATTTTTATGTCAACTAAAAATAAAAATATGGAAAGTAAATTTAAGTATTCCTTATTTTTCAAAATTAAAATATATATTATATTTTTCAATAGCTAATATATTATTATATAACAAAAGTAGGTGGGTTGCCCGCACATACGGACATAAACATTTTATAAAATTACTTATTAATAAATACATTATTAATTTTAAAAATATAAAGTTAAATTATTATTTATAGTTTCATTTGATTTTTTATGTGAAATTCTTGTATATAATATATTCATTATTAATAATCAATCTTAAATTCACTCAATTATAGAAAATTAATAATTTTACTTAATTAATATTTAGTTGTGTGTTTTTGTTTCATGTTCTTTTTTTAATTTTAAATTTATATTAAAAGATATTTTTGGGATAACAACACTATATATATATATATATATATCAGAATTATCTTTTTATTTTAAATCATTTTTAGATTTTTGATAATTCTTATTATTATTAATTTTAATCATTTATCTTATAAAATAATTTAAATTCGGTTTTATTTTTGAATAATTTATATATTTTATTCATTAAACACATAAACGATATTAATCACTTTAGCTTTTAACGTGTGAGCCCCATTGCGAAAAATCATTTCGCAAATAATAGTATAGATAAATTATTTTATTAATATGCGGTTCGTCTGCGGTCGATAATAAACTAGTGACCGTTAAATTGTCCAGTTCAATGTCTAGGTCAAATTTCAAAATACTGCTTTTCTGTGAAATAAAAAAAAAGAAAAAGAAAAACCCTAATAGCTATCACTTTGACCTAAATAGGACTGGTTGTTGAACATACACGGCAGCAATTCGGCGTCATCATTGCTCTCCGAAACCCTCGCAATGAAACCCATTGTTCAAGCGCCGTGGTGAGTTTTTTCCATCTCTTTTCAAGCGAACGTCCAAGGCTTAAGTCATTGAATTAGGGTTTAAGTTTTTGTTATTGCGTTTTATAACCCCAACGAGTCCACCGCTTTCACTAAATATCTTAATGAACGTCTTTGATGATTCACCATGAATTCTTCTAATTGTCGATGCAGTGTGAACGCTATAGCAAACCATGGATCAAGGAAAAAGAAGTGTATAACGGGATTGTGGGATCAAAATATTCCCTCAGAGCTGTTGCAGGAGATTTTATCCCACCTAGGACCAAAAGACAACATAAAAGCTTCCATTGTCTGCAAGACATGGTCTGAATCAGCTGCTTCTGTCAGAAATTTCCGCCCTCTTCCCTGGTTTTTTAATCTAGCAGAAGATGGAGACTACCATCTTTTTGACCCATCAAGTTCCCAAAGTTACCAAAAAAATATTCCAGACTTGAAGGGTCATGACCTCATTTATTCTAGGGATGGTTGGTTGCTTGTGTCAAAAAATAAGTTATATAACCCTTTGAAACTGGTCTTCTTTCTTAACCCTTTTACCCGGGAGTGTATCTACTTACCCAATAGGTCACTCTTTTTCTCAGGCAAATGCATAGCTTTCTCAGCCGCTCCTACATCAAATAGTTGTTTGGTGGTCTGCTTCACCCAGGGCAGTTCCAAAGATCCTTTTGTGATCTCTACTTGGAGGCATGGTGAAACCGGTTGGACCATACATCGCTTTAGGAACCAATCGTCCAGGGGAAAATGGTTAAAATGTGTCTTCTCAAATGGTGTGTTCTATAGTTTCAGTGACTCCGGCTACGTTGGGGCTTTCGACCCCTGTAGCGCAACCTGGGATGTTATTCCAGTTAAACCCTGGAGCTGTCCCACGTTTTGTCAGAAAATAGATTTCAGTAGCAAAAGAGTGTTGTTGATGGAGCATAATGGAAACATCTTTGTTACTGACAACAAGTCTCCAGTGTTTAAACTAAACCTTGAACGCATGGTATGGGAAGAGAAGAGCGAACTTTGTGGCTTGACAATATTTGCACGTTGCCCTGACTCTTTTAGAGGATCTAAGATGAACAAAAAGTATTCGTTCACTGATGAGCTACGTCGCCAGTACTACTCCCTCTTTGATGGGAAAAGCTCTTGTCCACTTGCAAGTACATCTTGGTCGAAGCATGTCGCTTGGGTGGATCCACCTCACAACGACTTTACTTTGTGACTACTTCCTAGTATGTATTCTGGGATGTGTTTTTTCTATCTGTAAAGGTTTATATATGAATTTAAATTGCATGTATTAAGAGCACCATTACTCAAAGTTTCTCACACAGAATTTCTAGCATTATTATATAATTGTTAAAAAAAGATTGTGCTAAGCAATTAAAATTTGGTGGAAAATGGAAAATATCATAATTACACGCGAGATGGGGCATGGTCTGCGACTGTATGGCGATCAAAACATATATGTCAAACGCATATAATTGTATCTAATGGAACTTTCTGTAAGTTCTCATGGTAAAGATGGGATTTGATGGAGTATGGCACTACAAGAAAATGAGAAATTTCCAGCGGACAATTCCGTTGGAAAATGGTCAAAACGGTTTGTTCTAACGTGTTTCTAACAGATTCGATCGTCAATTCTATTTCGTCGGAAATTTTCACTCAGTCAGAAAATCGTTGAATATTTCCAACCGTTTTTAATGGATTTTTTCGGTTGAAAGTTTTCGACCGCCGAAAATTTTTGACCGTCAATTCTATTTCGTCGAAAATTTTCACTCTTTTAGAAAATTTTAATTATTTTTAACGGATTTTTTTGGTTGGAAATTTCTGACGGAAAATTTATCCGTCAAAAATTTCTGACAAATGTTTCCATCAAAACTTTTTAACCGACGTGGCGGTCAGAAATTTCTAACGGAGTAACCCGTCATAAATGTTTGACCGATGAAGCCATCAAATTTTTTTATGGAATGTGTTTGTCACAAACAAATGACCGATTCGTCCGTCAAAATAATTTGACAGTTATGTCAGTTAAAATTTAATTTTTTACAAATATAATTCAAAATCATCAAATTTAATAATTTAAACAATTAAAGCCTTAAAATTCATAATAAACTTGTAAACTAAAATATGAATCTTAATTAAGATTGTAAATTGTTATAATTAAACATTTAGGACAACATAATTAAAATATTTAAGTTATTACTCCCTCCATTTCAGTTTATATGTCGTTGTAGGGAAAATTTTTCGTTTCAAAATAAGTGTCGTTTTATAATTTCAATGCAGAATTTATTAGCTTTATATGTTATTCTATTTTGTTATTGGTTGAAATGTGGTTAGGTGTATAGGTAATTGTGTTTTTATCTAGAAAATATGTAAAATTAAATGTTTTCTTAATCTGCGTGAACAAACCTAAAACAACAAGTAAAGTGAAACGGAGGTATTATAAAAGAAAATATTTAAAATACAACAGTTGAAAAACGTGGCTGGGGACAGTTGTTCTTGGTGGAGACGGGGAACCCAACTCAAGTGATGTCTCCGATAAGGAATAACCTGAGAAAACATCCGCATAAGACCTAGAGAACAAAAAGAAAAAAGAACAACAATTAATAACTAATCCAGAACATATAACATGTTATAGAGCATATACATCATAAAGAACCACTAATTAAGAACATAAAACATATATATTTAAAAAAAATAAAAAACAATTAAAAACTATAACAGAGATAACACAAAAATATATAAATATATATTAAAAACGTTTTAAAATATATACATATATATTAAAAACATTTTTAAAAACAATTAAAAATTATAACAGAAATATCACAAAAATATATACATATATATTAAAAACGTTTTTAAATATATACATATATATTTAAGATGTTAAAAATAATTAAAAAATATAACAGAGATATCACAAAATATATACATTAAAAACATTTTAAAATATATACATATATATTAAAAACGTTAAAAAAATAAAACTATAACAGAGATAGCACAGAAAATATATACATATATATTAAAATTATTTTTAAATATATACATATATATTTACCTCATGGCGTGCGTTACCTCAGTATCCTTTTCGGTGTTGCTGAATGGAAACTCTCATGGGTTTATTAAACTAAATGTGGTATTCATCAGGGTGATCCTCTCTCTCTTCGTTTTTATTTATACTATGCACTGAGGCATTGGTTCATTCAGTGAACATGGCAGAGGAACATGATCGCCTTCATGGAATAAAACTCGCAACTTCATGCCCAGCAGTGCATCATCTTCTGTTCGCGGATGATAGGTTTTGATGTGTAACGCTAATCTTGAAGAAGCAATGGTAATCACAAATTAAAATGTTTGAAGGTTAGGGTAAATTTGTGCAGCACTATGTCGGTACTACGGAAACAGGAAGTAACCAATAGACTAGCAGAAACAAAGATCAAAGTACTGTTTTAATGATCAAAAGATCCGAAACTACAGAAAGGTGGATAGTAAACCCTAGTTTTAGCCGCCTATATATAATTTCTTAGTGTAGAATAATCGACCCTTTAATCTACAGTTTGGGTTCCCTTATATAGATGATTCATAGTTGGAAATTAAGTTAAGTACTTGCACATTCTGAAATATGAAAGAATCCCTCTTTCGTTAAGGTTTTCCATTTTATCGAGAGGCAGGGACGGAGCCGGGTTTTAAGCTGGGATTTCTCTAGGTAGGAATCGAAGGCCGACGTCCTGCTCCGAAGAAGAAATAGTGACTTCCTAGATTATATTTTATCAACAGTTAGCATATGGAGATGCTTCAGGACATAATATTAATTTGCAGAAATCTTTGATTATCTTCGGTGCCAAGATTTCGGACAGTACGGAAGAGGAGATCAAACTTATTATGGGTACATAGCAGGAGGGCATAAAAGGCTCGTACTTGAGACTTCTGGAATGTTGTAGTGGAACTATAAGGAACATGTTTAGTATCTTAAGAGATAAGTTGCAAGGAAGACTGAATGGATGGTTCCTGAAATCATTATCTCAAGGAGATAAGGAAATTCTCTTAAAATCAGTGGCATTGGTGCTCCCGGTTTACACAGTATCATGTTTTTTTGCAAAAGATGTATGTGAGAAGCATACTAGTGCGATGAGAGAGTTTTAGTGGAGCAGCGGAAACAAAAGAAGAAAGATCTCATGGGTGGCATTGTAAAAACTCTGTAAAAGCAAAGAGTTAGGGGGAAGGGGTTTTCATGATATCGAAAAATTCAAACAAACTTGGCGTGTGTGGAAGAAACCAGAATCTATGCTGGAAAAAATATTGAAACACCGTTATTTTCAAGATTAGACTTTTTAGAATGTGGCTTAGGCACAATACCTTTGTATGCTTGGCGAAGTATAATGCATAGCCGTGACTTAGTCAAGCACTGGTGACAAAGATTGACAATGTGAAAACACGAAACTGTGGCCTGGCAATTGGATATTGGACAAGGTTCCTCATCCCCCTCCTTATCTTCAAGACGCCTTAGTAGATCTTACACTATCAGTGAAAGACTTGATGAATCAACATTCTTTTGGATGGAACATACAATTTATCAGAAAAGTGATCGCAGAAGAGGATGGTTGTTTAATTTTGCAGACTCAGTCAAATAAGAAGTTAGACACACTACAAGAGCTCAGTGCCCCTCAGTCCACGAGCCTACCACCTCTGGGGAGAAAGCTATGGAGTAATTTCTGGAATACAAAAACATCTCCAAAGATCAGACATTTCTTCTGGAGAGCACTCTCATGAGCACTGGCTTTGAAGCATATGCTCCTAACTCGGGGCATTCACTTGGACGCTGCTTGTTAATTGTGCGAGAGAGAACATGAAAGCATTTTTCATGTCTTATTTCAGTGTAATTTGGGAAAGGCAATGTGAGAGTTGTCTCGCATTCTGGCACCTCCAGTTAGTTTTTCTAGTAACTTTGTTCTCCTTAACTTCCACTACTTAATATACTTAGGTAAGAATCAAATGTTTCATGATCCTCTTCGATCATTGTTTCCCTGGATTCTATGGCATATTTGGAAAATTAGAGATGTTTTTTTGCTTTGAACAAACAAGGATTGATTCTTTGGTCATAGTAACCAAATCATATGAAGATGCAACAATATGGTCAAAGCTTCACAAAGCAGAGAGGGATAACATATCTTCACGGAGCGACGAGGTAGTGATGACTCATCAAAGGAACAAACCAACCTTGGGTTTCATCA
>CAJHQP010005257.1:0-47497 GCA_905132765.1 Moricandia arvensis | reverse complement strand
CGGTTATTCCACATACCATTCAAGATAGCATGTAAAGCACCCTGAGGAGGGAGGTTGCCGGAACTGACCGATGATAAAGGCTTCCCACTTATTTTCATTCCTTTTGATGACTTCATTTGGAATGTGAACACATATTTCCCCTGATTCCATAAGGAACGGTTGGCCATTCTTCTTCATAGTATCTCTTTGAACTTTGAACAGGTCATGCCACTCTGAATTTTGAGTTTGCGGGTCCATATCCACTGAAGCCGATGATGAGGATTCTAGGGTTTTCTGTTGCGATTTCGGAACTCCGGTTCCCGAGACAGTGACGGAATCAACTAGTTCCGTGGTGGAGGGACCAGCGGAGGAGGCTTGACCTGCTTCACGGTCCTTCAAATCAGACACCGGAAGGTCCTGTTGGTGGATAGGACTCATATCAGAATCATTGTCAGTGGGAAGAGGTGACGGAGTGGAGGGTGATTTCACCGGAGGGGAAGCGCCTTTGCGTTTGGAACGAGGAGGGGGATTTTCACCATGGGAGATCGGACGGGTTACCGGAGTCGAGATTCACACCGGCAGTTTCGAAAGGAAAGTTGCCTTTTCGCCCTTTTGAGGAGAGAGGAAAAAGACTTTTTTAACTCTTAATAGTGTTTCTGGCTTAACATTATGTATTGGTTTAGGCTAACGCACTGACAATACCCGTGATGGATGTTAATGATTTTTGGCATAAACATCCAATTAAGCTAGCATTTAGTCCCCATGTTACATATAGATTTTTGGCCTAAGCATTCGATTAAGCTAGCATGGGCCATGTATCTGCCATTCATATAGATTCAGTTCCACCGACTTAAGTATCCAAGTCTCTAAACTGTTTATGTTATTTAAAAAAAAAAAATCATACGAATAACCAGTTTCCAATTCAGTTAATTCACTAATAGTTAGGAGTAGATCCTCTAGCAAATTTTATAACACTAGCAAGCATATCACTTGCAAATGTGTCAATGGTACGTAAGGAAATGCAATTGGGGCTGTATAATATAGTAATCGGCCGTCATTATTAATAATTCTGGTAAAAGAAAATTCTTTGTCTGCTCCACTGGTTGGACTCAAGATTCGCCCTCTTCCTCGTGTGCGAGCCATGGCCACACAGAAACACACAGATTTGATGAGGAAAAAGTTATTGATATTTGTTAGGTCCGACATATCACATCAGTTTCATTATCTTGTTAATAGAAATGATAGATATTAATGTTAAACAACGACTAAAGTTGCCAACGTTTATGTTTGTTCCCATATCCAGTGAGGAAAAAGTCTACATGTCACAGTTCTCCCACAATTTTTTGGTTTTGTCTTAAGATTATACGAAGCTTGACGATTGTAGAACATATTAAATTTTATAATGATTTTAAAATGATCTCATTTTACCTAAGGTAAATTATTTGTATTATTCAGTGGTAGCAAACCTAACGATCCCGAAGCTTCAAATCCAAACCAAGAAAAAACACACTGAAACAAAAGATTTTTGTTTTGTTAATTGTCGAAATGTTATTTCACATTAATGATTTTTCCTACATGGTATTTAAACAAGCATTGGTATCACAAGTCAATCTTTTTAATGCAGAATTGTATTATTAGCTTTGTAAGGAAATAGATTTAGATAATGCAAACTAGAAAAATAAAACTAAAAATGTATTATTAGCTTCCTAGAGATTCAAAGTAAACTAGATGAACAGATTCAGTTATGGGCTTAATAGTAGTTGGGTTTTGGCAGGTACGGATTTTATATCATAAGACCACCGTGTTTAGGGTAAAGCAACGACACATACAAATGCTGGTACTCTATATTTTATATGGACGTGATGGAACAAAGTATCTTCAGTATCAGGATGCAACATATTGTGTGTATGTATAATTGCAACATCATTAAAAATCCTAATATGTGTGTTTAAGATTTAATTTTATTATTCATCATTACCCATCTGAGAACTCGAAAAAATAAATAATTGTAACAGTTTCTATATTTTTCTTAATTATTGGAAAAAAAGTAAAGGTACAATTAAGTACCCTTGGCTACGAAATATTCTGAAAAACTTGTTTGTAGACAACATTCAAAGTTTTCGTCTCCGGTTTCCTTTCTTTACCAATTATTAGGATTTTTACCCTTGGCTACGGAATATTCTAAAAACTTGTTTGTAGACAACATTCAAAGTTTTCGTCTCCGGCTTCCTTTCTTTACCAGTTATTAGGATTTTTAATCCCGATCTCGATTTAACTCTTGAAAGTGCGACGTAGAGCTGATCATGAGAGAACACTGGTCTAGGCATAAACAAACCAACGCTTTCTAGTGTTTGACCTTGACTTTTGTTGATGGTCATCGCCACAGTCAATGTAATGGGAAACTGTCTTCGACGCATTCTGAAGGGAAACTTTGTGTCAGGTGGTGTGACAAACATTCTACGAATCCAGACCTTGTATCCAGTAATATTGTTTCCGGTTATAATTTTAGCTTCTAGCACATGGGGCAGTAACTGAGTAACAATTAGTCTGGTATCATTGCATAAACCATCTCCAAGATCCACGTTACGGAGACACATAATAGGAGCACCAACCTTGAGCTTCAAATTATGTCTAGGCAGTCTAGCTACTTTAACACTGTTCAAAAACTCTGCAGGATATACTACATTTTCTTGTACGTCAACATTTTAAATGTGTAAGATCAGTTCTCACCAACCAAACAGCTGCTATCGATATTTCATTCCATAATATCGGTAAAATCCGCAAAATACTTTTTAGGAACTTCACTCGGAAACTCAGCAGTTTTTCCAACAAAAGTGGTTGGATAGAAGCCAATTTTGTACGGATGGGAGGTTGTACGATATTCACCAATGGCATCGTAGACCTTAAACAACTGGACGACAATTGTATCTCCCTCATGTAGCTTGTCACCATATTTTTTGATGAGTTGTTCACCAACAGAAGCATGAATTCTTATTCCCTGATTATACATTTCGGTAGGACATGTTATATTATTTTTTAAGCAATCTATAATTCGGATCTTACTAATAAACAATAAAACAAAGACTCAGTCAAGTTGTGTGAGAACAACTTACTTCTTTATCAACGAAAACCATTTCATTGGTGTTGCCTGATTCTTTGTTGTAGTTTCTCTGCAACCGAATAATCCTAACTTCAATACGGGACGTATCTTTACGGGATTTAAATCTCTAACTGGGCAAACAATATTTTTCGACGCTCGGACCATTGCCACTATAGGACAAAAAAATAAGAATGATATGATTTAATCCTTCGACATTGACCTTTATATATATGAAGTGAATCATATAGGTTTGTAACAACGCCAAGAAAATATTCATAAAATAAATAATGGAACCGTTTAAGTAAAGATAGTTAATTTTTATTGGAAGAAAATGAAATGCATATGATATGATTTTAACTTGCGCAAGTAATCAATATAATTTACCGTATTTTTAGTAAGAGATAGTAGTAAATACATGTATTAATTAATATTCTTGCGCAAGTAATCAATATGATTCTATCGTATTTTTAGTAAGGGATAGTAGTAAATACATGTATTAATTAATATTCTTGCGCAAGTAACCAATATGATTTACCGTATTTTTAGTAAGGGATAGTAGTAAATACATGTATTAATTAATATTCTTGCGCAAGTAATATTAATTACACTCTTACTCCTTCAATATGTCTTATTTAATAAGTATTCAATGCATTAAACATATAAATTATCGGAAAAGGATGTTCTTTCAACCGAGAATACAAAATAAAGTAAGTATTTATAGGGCTTCCCTTTTTAGTGGTGTCGATGAGGAAAATAAATCATGAATTTTTTAAAAATCAACCAATAGAATCGCGTTATTTCGGCTGAGAAGGGCTCTGTGAGTGTCACGTGTCAAATGTACTTCTCTTTTAATATATAGAGGGATAACACATATGTTTTGCGTATTGATGACCAATGATTTTTCATAAAATAGTTTTATCTTTGTTTTTCATCTTTGTTTCTGTAATAGTTTTATCTTATATTAGATAATCTTCATAGGTGTCTAAAAATATCATGTTTCAGACTAAATTGATAACTGGTTAACATTCTCTTTTCCAATTGGAACCACCGAAACAAGATAATTTTTTATAGTGATCTATTGATAATAACATACAGAGATTACTTACCAAGTTGTCAATTAGTTAGAATTTAATGCTTCATTTCGAACTAACCATAGTTTGCATCAAGAGTTCTATTACCATCAACTGAAGAATCGTCAACGATTAAAGTCAGTAAGAATTTCATACAAACTTTCAGAATAACTATAGTTTACAGCAAAACCTCAATAACCATTTGATCAAACAAAGAACCATCAACGACCATGAATCTTATCACAAATCAATTAGGTAGCCATATCAATAAGAAAATGGTCAATCCGCAGGTTATTAATATATTACAGATATTTGTTAACTTTTAGATAAGGTAAACATTACGTGTATAACATGGAGTAATCAATTTTGTGATATTTTACTTGTGTAAAATAATTTGTAATATTTCACTTTTGTAAAATAATTGTTATCCAAATTACTTGATATAGCTTTTAATTTTTTTGAAATTGTTCAAAGATATTTTTATATTATAAAATAAAATATATTTAATATTAAATAATTCATCTTTTAATAATTTACATATCAAATCTTTATATATATGTGTGTGTGTGGGTAAAAGTAATATATAGCCCATTTAACATGTTTCGCATTGATATAAATTTGAGAGAATTTTCATGTTTACCACATTATTGATACCACTTTTCATTTTTACCTTCATTAAAGAGGTATTTTCATAAATACCATTTTTTAAGAGGTAATTTAAAAAAATTAATTAGAATCCTAAATTTTACATTCCTAAACCCTACCTCATCCCTCAACTCTAAACTTTAAGTCTTAAATTAATTAACCCAAGAGTTATAAGTGTATTTTTTCCTCTTAATAAAAATAAGTATAAAAGTGATTAAGGTAAAAATAAAAAGTAGTAGTAGGAATGTGGTATTTTGACAATTTCCCATAAATTTGTTTATAGTGTTTTATAGTTTTTTAATATCTAATTCATTCATAGATTTAAATCAAGAAGAATAGTTCTTTTTTGATGAATTATTTTTTTTTAAATTTTATTTAATACGAAATTATGTTAATTATACATATACCCTCAACCCTAGATATAAATTTATCCCCTTTCTTTTTTTAAGAACAAGAGTTGATACATACATAATACATCAATAATAAACAGACCCAAATACACATTCGCAATTGCAAAACCAAACTTTAAAAGGAAACTATGAAGTGAATTTTTCGATGCTTTGAATACTAAAGTTTTATTCTCCAACAGGTTTTACATTCGTTTCTTTCCTTCTCCAGAATCAATCCCAAGATAATGAGATCGCGACTGGCTATCATCCTTCTTCTGATGAAATACTATGGTCCTCTAATATTATTGATGATGTTCAATATCTTCTATGGATTCTTCAGTCCTCCATAAGTATAATATACCTGGATCCCAAATTCGTTGGTCAATGCACCATAGAACTCTTTGATTTTTATACTCAATTTATTGGAATTTTGAACATTCGGCATCATGAAAGATCAGAAAAGATCTTCATGGAGATAGCTAGTTCATTATGGTTTGATGAAATCATGAAACCGACCCGGTTCAATAACAAACCATCACTGAATATCTCCAATTTCGGAGGAAAATATCAGATTCCTTTTGACAAGCGAAAAAAATCGCAAAAAAAAGACTACATAAACTATTTGCTTAGATTGTGTAATAGTACTTCTTAGATTCAGATCTGCAAATGATATCACATGAACAAAGAACACTCAGGGACATGAATCTGTTTTAAATTTGATCGCCGCAATTATCCAAAAAAAAAAGAGGATCGAACAATTATCTGATGAAAAGCAATCTCACCCATTGCAATCATTGTAGAGAATGAATTAACAAAAATAAAGGAGTAGAGAGACACCTCAACGGAGTAATCATCCCCTATCTCTCTACACCTCAAACCCAATTCTAAAATATCCTTCATTTAAAATTATGTTCTTTTTAAATTTTATTTTATACAAAAATTATGTTAATTATACATATATCCTCAACCTTAGATGTAAATTTATCCACTTTCTTTTTTTAATCTACCTTATGTGTCTCGACTTCTAATCTTTTCTTCTTTTCCTTTGTTCTTTTACCTCTCTCTCTCTCTCTCTCTCTCTCTCTCTCTCTCTCTCTCTCTCTCTCTCTCTTTCTCTCTCTCTCTCTCTCTCTCTCTCTCTCTCTCTCTCTCTCTCTCTCTCTCTCTCTTTCTCTCTCTCTCTTTCTCTCTCTCTCTCTCTCTCTCTCTCTCTCTTTTTCTTCATTCCTAACTTTTAATTTGAATTCCCATAAAATAAACGAGTGAATCGAGTTAGGGTTCTGAGTTGGGATAGAATTATGGGTTTCCTTTTTGATTTAGGGTTACATCTGCTCTGGATTTTTTGAATTAGGGTTCTTAAGGTGAGTTTTGAATTTTCTTTGATTTAGTGTTCTACATGCTCTGGACTTTTTGAATTACCCAATTATGGGTTTGATTTTATTTTTTTTTCTTAATTTTGAATTGACTACAAAAAAAAACAGAAACCGCCAAAATGAAGAAACATTGGTGTTGAAAAGAAATTTGGGTTGTTTCTTATTTTATTTAAGTCATGGGTCTATAATTTTTGTGTTTGGTGGTGTGTTTCTTTGATTATATTTGCATATTTAAATTCAGTAGAACTTGTATAACTTGGTAAAACTACATAAGTAAAACTAAGTATAACTTATTAATAACTCAGTACAACTGCGTAGAACTTAGTATAACTACATGAATACAACTGCATAAAATTCAATACAATAACATAAGTACAACTACATAGAACTCAGTACAACTACATAAGTATTACTCGTAGATTTCAATATAATTACAAAAGTTATAACTAGTATAAATCATTATAACTAATAAAAAACAGTATAGTTAGTTGGACTAGTATAACTAATTCAGACATTATAACATAGTTGCACATGTTGTACGTCGATAATTAAAATTTCTGAAAATTTGAAAATCTAAATTGAAAATTTTGAAAAATATTTTTTTAAATATTTATTTTCAAAAATGAATAAGAATAGAATCAGGTTTTGATATTTTCATTAAATGATGAGAGATATTGAAATATTAAAAATATAATAGATTTGTTTTTGTCATATAAAGACATAAATGATGGCTCGTCTCAATGGTATCAGAAGAACAAACTGTGTTGATTGCCTTTTAGATCGCATGGGAGAAAAGCGGTTTCCTAATTACCCCTTGTGATACAACTATTTACACAATGTTTTATAGTTAAAATTACTTTTTTTTTTGAACTTGTAGTTAAAATTACTTTCTCTTTTAAATTTGTTCCACTTTGATTAAAAACCCATCAGTTTTATCTAATTTGTAAAAATTATAATTTAAAATATTGTGTACTTTAGAAAATACGTGAATGGAAAATTATAGTAAAAAAATAATCCATCCCAAAAATTATGAATAATATAATTATTTGATAACATGAAGTTAACAAATAATATGGATTATATAGATATTAACTAAAAATTCTATTAAATTATTTTTCCAAATTCGGACGAAGTTAGATCATATTTTTTTTTATTTTTATGATCTATTAACAATTATTGATGTTCACTTTTCGTCACCATTTCATTAAAAACTTAATTAGCCATTCTATTTTTGATAATTAAAAACGGAAATTGTCAAAAATATTATTTTTTTTACCATTTTTGTTAAAGGGTGGGGTAGAGTTTAAAAATGTAAAATTTAAGATTTTAGTTAATTTTTAAAATTTACCTATTAAAAAAATTATTTTTGAAAATGTTTGTTTAATGAAAGTAAAAATGAAAAGTGATGTAAACATGAAAATTACCGAACTAAAAACTTAATTAGCCTTGGAGTGGTACTACAAAAATTACAAGCCCAGTTAAACCCAAATGAACACAAGACTGTGGAAAACAAGTGAACAAAACATGGAGACGAATACAAAAGATTCAGAAAACGTGTTAGCATTAGGTTAATTCTCGTGATATCTATCATATGTCATCTATCGATCATCCCCACAACGGTTTCACGGGCTGCCTTCGCCGTCAACTGATGAACTCTTCCAGCCATCAGCCACTGTAAATCTGGAAGTCTTGCATCCTAAATTAGAATAATTGAATAGGAGTAAATTCCTGCCAATGGACCGTCCATATAATATTTTCAGATTCGTATTGGGTCATACATTCAATTTCTTCCTTGTGTCCAAAACATGACCACAGACGAGTTTATTAAGAAATATCCAATCAATAAACATTTCCTTTTCAGACAACTAAAGATCCGACAAAGACATTCATTACTTTTATCAAAATCTTAAAAGTTCCAGTACAATGTCTTCATCTAGTAAAGTATACGTTTTACACGTCGCGAGTTCTGCTTAGACTATTCTACATGTTTGATAATAACGTTTAAACAGATTTAATCAGAGCATTAATAGCTAAGATTAATCATTATCATTATTATTCAATGGTAGCCAGAGAAACACAAAGATCCAAACGAAGAAAGAACAGGAACAAGAAAAAAAACACAGCAGAAAAACACAAAGCTACCATTGGATCAACCTCTCTCTCTCTTCTGTTTTCAGATCTAAGAAATCTGACCACAGTCAGCGATCACAACCTTCTTGGAAGTCTTTCCACCGTCAGATCCAACCTTCTCAATGTTTCTAACAACATCCATCCCATCAACAACTTGACCGAACACAACATGCTTCCCATCGAGCCACGATGTCTGCTCCGTACAAATGAAAAACTGAGACCCGTTCGTGTTGGGACCAGCGTTAGCCATGGAGAGAATACCTGGACCGGTATGCTTCTTGATGAAGTTCTCGTCTTTGAACTTCATGCCGTAGATCGACTCTCCTCCGGTTCCGTTCCCGGCGGTGAAATCTCCTCCTTGGCACATGAACTTAGGGATCACACGGTGGAAAGCTGAGCCCTTGTAGTGGAGTGGCTTCCCGGATTTGCCGACTCCTTTCTCCCCGGTACAGAGAGCACGGAAATTCTCAGCCGTTTCGGGGGTTGTGTCAGCGAAAAGCTCCATCACGATGCGGCCGGCGGGTTTGTCGCCAACGGTCATATCGAAGAAAACTTTAGGGTTAACCATTTTGTGTGTTTGGAGAGGATTGAGAGATTAGGGTTTTTGGTTTGATTTAGCTAAGAGGTTACCAAGAGGGGACTGATATAGGGAGAGGATGATTAAAGCGATGAAATCATTTTAAAGAGGCGTATTATACTGATCGTCGATTTGTACACGTGGACAAATCCTTGAGAGTTAAGGTTAACTCTGGTTAGGTTGAATCTGACTAAGGTTAAAAGTTGCGTGGATCCGAGGCAGAGAATATGTTGTTTCCACTTTTTACTGGATAAGAACATGATTCGCGGAACTGTAACTATACGACATCGTTTCGTCAAGTGAACTTCGGCTTTGTGGGCTGGGCCGGAAAGTCAAGTAACGAGCCTGATTGGGTCTTGTTTGTTTTCTGTGAACATGAACTTTTTATAGCCAACCAAAATATAACTACGGCTCCTTGAAAATCAAAAGAAAAGTACTCTGACAACTTAACAAACATAATAAAGATTCCCAGTATAATCTACTGTACAAGTAAGAAGAAGAAAGGAAGCTGAAGATTCTGTGAAGCTACAAGTTTACAACGGAAGGATGATCTCTACTAACTATGGGTAGGCATCTCGATTTAATTACGGATTCAGTTTAGGTTCAGTTCAGTTTATTTAGGTATGAGAAAAACTTAATTAAAGTCAATCCAAATTAGATTGGTCTGGTTTGTGTTTGGTATGGCTTGTGTTTGGTTCGATTTGGTTGGTATTCGGTTTGGTTTAATGTGGGTTGGTTTATGTTTGTTCAGTTCAATTGAGTTGATTTTTAAGTTTTATTCTAGTTTTAAATCATTATTTTCTTCATATTTAAACGTAAAACTAAACATCACAATAAAAAGATAGAAGATGTAATCCAATAATTTTATGTTATTTTTTTTCAAACCTAATGTATATATCATATGTCATTTTTTGGTTTTGATGTTAATGTATGAGATTCATATTCTTTTATTTATTTTTAGTTGTGTTTATTCTATCCATTTAGATATCAAATTTATAACACTATTTTTAGTTATTTAGGTTAAATGGTTAAATATATTAAATCTTAATATTACTAGATTTTTTTTCCGTGCTACGCGCGAAAAGTATCTTTAAATATATTATTTTTTGATCAATTTTTTAATAGACCAAAAATAGTTGCTCTATAGTTTAATTTTTGTTTTTGATGGACTAGTGTCTAACCTATCTTAAAGTAGGAAAACGTTTTATGTGAATGATTTGATAGAGATAGATTTGGGTGCACCTAGTATATCTATAATACAAAAACAATAGATATGGAAAAGTGTATCTTAGGGAAAAAAAGTGTGGACGAATGTTATAATAAGTTGTTGGAATAATAAAATTGAAACTCTCTCTCTCTCTCTCACTCATATCCTTCAGATAGTGGGAGCGATCTTTCGATTTCATCGTCTGTAAAATACTTTCGATCTCTCAATCGAATTATGTTTCCGTTAACTGGATTTTTCTTTCGCTAGGCGAATATTTTGTTGTGTGTTCTCAATCAAACCAGAGCAGTTTATTCTTGTCAACTTCTCTTTCTCTGATTTTTTTAGAATGAATACACTTTCTGATCAATGGATCGGATCTTTATTGTTCTAACTTTACCTTTTGCATGTTCTTAAAGCTGTATTTCGAAGATATTGGGGTCTTGTTTTGTTGGATTTGCTTGATTTTGTTCTTAAACGAGTGTAATACTTCATCTTTTTGATGTTACTCTCGGAGCTTAGGATGTAAGTTTCTCTTTAGAACTGAATCGAGTTGGAGAGATTAAGCAGTGGCTTTAGGCCAGAAAAGTAGTGTTGGACCCTTTTGAAGGTGTGTTGATAATTTATGTCTCTAAATCCACTAATGATTATCCAGTTTTTCTTTAATCTAGCAAATTCCAGATCCTTGTTTATCTTTGGAGAAATTAGTGGATATATGTATAAGATCAAAATCAAATTTGTGTGGAAGCAATAACCGGAAATCTCGCATCTTCATTGGAGAAGATGGTTTTCAGAAGCGTCGGCAACGTTGGATTTTCAAAGCGGTACAGCATGAGGGTAAACAAGCCACATGTGTGAAAATCATATTACTCAGTTTGCACGTGTTTGTTATGTTGTACTTTTAATTCCACGAACTTGAATTGTAATTTTCGATTTTATCATCTATCCCCGTATGTACTGCCCACTGGGTTTTAATTGAGAGAATATGTTGAAAAAAAGAATTGTTGGAAAAAGAATTTAAAAAAAAAACAGAAAGAGGTTGAAATTGTACTATATTTTTCTGATATTTTTCACTTGTCTTGATGTTGTATTTGGTTGAAGAGGTAAAGTCCCCTTGACTTCATTTTTTATGACCTGTTATTTTAATTTTAAGTGCTTAACATATTTGATTGAGTTGTCAAAGTAAAATCTGGTTGTTGGAGATGAAGTGAGTTTTAGTATGTCTTCAAAATAGTCTATTATTTGTATGAACGATAAATTAAATATAAATGTATTACCTTTAGATAGTCTTGGATAATGCTTGTGATAATGACACGATTTTTCTTGCTTTGTAAGTAGGCTTGGACACGAAGCAGATATTCGGAAAATTTTCACCATCCGTGATTCGCTCCGTCCCTTACAAATACTATTTAAATTCAAAAATTCAAATATCCATGACTATTTCAATTATTTGCGGATTATCTTCTCCGCTTCGTAAAAAACTAATAAAATAATCATTATCACATAGTATTAGAAAGTAGATAAAAGTATCATCATAATATTACAACATACTAGCATTTAAACATCTCTTTATCTTCTCCAATTAACTTTTGTACATCCAAAAAATCACTAAAATTTAATCATCAACTAACCTTCTTCCACGTGGCTTTTCAAAATCAAAAAAATCACAAAAAGCTAAATAACTACTTATCTCTTAACACACACAAAACATATTCCAATGAGAAGTAACAAAGCATATATATATTTGGATGATAGTTTTGCTAAAATATGTCGTGTATATATACGACATATTTTAGCAACACGACATATTTTAGCAAAAATATTATCCAAACCTAACGTTAGAATAAGTCATCGGCAACCATGTGATTGGATGTTATATTTTCCAGCTCCAGCTCTAAAAATTAAGGTTGGATATAAATTAGAATAAAATAATAATAAAGCAAATGGATTAAAATTTAGATAACAAAAAGAAAACATACCAGCTTCCACTACAAGAAAACTCGCATTTACTAGGAAAATTTACCAGAAAAACATTTCCTCGTAAATTTACTACGATTTTACTTCCGTTTTACAAGAAAAACGAGTATCCTCGTAAAGTCCTCGTAATTGTACGACAAAACCATTTCCTAGTAAAGCCATAGTAAACTTACGTGGAAACTACGTGGCAAAACAACATTTCGTCGTAAGCTCGTAGCAACAATGTTCCTCGTAAAATCCTAGTACATATTACAAAATTAGGAGGAAAATTTCTTTTACCTCAAATTAGCGAGGAAGTGTCTAGAAAATATGTATTTTAAATCTAAAACGTGTTTTGTACCTACTTTTCCTCGCAACTTCCTAGTAAATATTCAGATTCAGACCCAAAAATTTCTATAAATACCACCATTTGTGATTCATTTCAAACACACCAAAAAAAATCAGCTTTAAGCTTGATCAAAGAAAAAAAATGTCCGGTCCGGGAAATATTTTCGAGTTGCGGAAGTGGATGTATTCACATAGAGATAATAACAGGAGAGTGACGAAAGAATTTCTCGAAGGGTTGGAGACGTTTATGCATCAAGCAGATTGTAAATCACTCACGCAGGAAAATGGTAAGATGTTCTGTCCTTGTCGAAAATGCTGCAATACAAAATTAGGCCCTCGTGAAAATGTTTGGAAGCATTTAATAAATAGAGGTTTCATGCCATATTATTATATTTGGTATCAACATGGAGAAGATGCTAGTTGTAGGAATGAAGCTAGCAGTAGTAGTAATTTTCAGGTTGAACTGGTTAATCATTTGCTTAATGAAAATAGTTATCATCACCAGGAGGAACAAATGGTAGATTGTGATAGGGTTCATGATATGGTAGGTGATGCATTTGTAACTCATGATGATGATGAAGTTGAAGAACCTAACTTAGATGCAAAAAAGTTTTATGAAATGTTAGAAGCTGCGAATGAGCCAATTTACAGTAGTTGTAGAGAAGGTCTGTCTAAATTGTCGTTGGCTGCTAGAATGATGAGTATTAAAACCGATCACAATCTACCTGAAAATTGTATGGATGCATGGACAAACTTGTTTAAAGAGTATTTGCCAGAAGACAATGTGTCTGCTGAATTTTATTATGAGATTCAGAAATTGGTATATAGTCTTGGGTTTCCCTCGGAGATGATAGACGTTTGCATGGACAACTGCATGATTTACTGGGGAGATGCTGGGAAGTTAGAAGAATGTCAATTTTGTAAGAAGCCACTATTCAAACCGCAAGGTCGAGGGCGTAATAGGGTACCGTACCAAAGGATGTGGTACCTACCAATCACAGACATATTGAAAAGATTATACTAATCTGAGGAGACTGCTGGAGGGATGAGATGGCACGTCGAGCATACTTAGACGGATGGAGAGATGACTCATCCATCAAATGCAAGAGCTTGGAAACATTTTAACAATGTACATCCACATTTCGCTAGCAATAGATGGAATGTGTATCTTGGATTATGCACTGATGGATTTAGTCCATTTGGAATGTCAGGGAGACAATATTCATTGTGGCCTGTCTTTCTTACACCGTACAACCTGCCACCGGAGATGTGCATGCGACGAGAGTTTCTATTCTTGACCATATTAATACCTGGTCCAAAGCATCCAAAAAGATCTCTCGACGTTTTTCTACAACCACTGATAAAAGAGTTGAAAGATATGTGGTCAACAGGGGTGAGGACATATGATTGTTCAACGAAAAATTTTTTACGATGCGAGCGATGCTTTTGTGGACTATAAGTGACTTTCCTGCATATGAGATGTTGTCTGGATGGACTACACATGGGAGATTAGCTTGTCCATATTGTAATGGAATGACAGAAGCGTTTCAGTTGAAGAATGGTAGGAAGACTACTTGGTTCGATTGTCACCGACGATTTCTTCCCGTTTACCACCCATACCGAAGAAAAAAGACATTGTTCAGGCACAAAAGGGTTGTCAGAGACACTCCTCCATACTTAACTGGAGAACAAATCTAAGCGCAAATCGATTACTATGGTGCTCTAGAAAAAGCTCCTCGTGGTGGGAATTGGCATGTTCCCAGTAATATGCCTGATTCTTATGGTGTGCAGCACAATTGGCACAAAATAGTATATTTTGGGAATTGCCATATTGGAAAGATCTTCTGTTGTGCCACAACCTCGATGTGATGCACATTGCGAAGAACTATTTTGAGAACATCGTGAACACTATATTGAATGTCCCAGGGAAGACGAAAGACAACGTAAAATCGAGGTTGCACTTACCCGATATCTGCTCAAGGAGTGAGCTACATATAAAAAGCTATGGGCAAGTTCCAGTTCCGATATTCAGACTGTGATCAGAAAAAAAGTCTGCGTTCTTTAACTGGGTGGCTTCAGAAGTGAAGTTCCCTGATGGGTATGTTTCAAATCTCTCAAGATGTGTTGAGAAAGGGAAAAAGTTCCCCGGGATGAAGAGCCATGATTGTCATGTCTTTATGCAGCGACTACTTCCCTTTGCATTTGCGGACCTACTACCTACAAAAGTACATGAAGCACTTTCAAGTAATTAATATAAACGACGTGCATTTTTTAAGGAATTGGAGCATTTTCAAGTAATTAATATACACATTAAGGAATTTGAGCATTTTTTAGGGATCTGAGCACCCGCACTCTTAAAGAGGAAGTTGTCCAACAACTTCATGAAAACATCCCCATCTTAATGTGCAACTTAGAGAAACTATTTCCGCCTGTTTTTTTGACGTCATGGAACACCTAGTTGTCCACCTCCCATATGAAGCATTACTTCGTGGACATGTGCATTATGGATGGATGTATCAGTATGAAAGGGCCATGCAAACTTTGAAAGGAAAAGCCAAAAACCTAGCAAAAGTTGAAGGTTTTATTGTTGCGGGAAGTTTGACGGAAGAAACATCACATTTCACATCGTACTACTTTGCACCGAAAGTACGTACAAGGAAACAAGTTCCAAGAAGATATGATGATGGTGGTGTCGTGCCGACATATATGGAAGAAGATGTTCCAGACATATTTTGTCAAATTGGGCGATTGGGTGGGAAATTGAAAGAGGTTTGATGGTCGAGTGATGAAGACGTCCATAGTGCACACCTTTATATTCTTCTCAATTGCGAGCTTCCATTGATTGGTTATTTTGAAAGGTAAACATATTAAACATACACACTTATATATATATTCAATTGATTAAATAACATAACATAATTAAATTTACAGCCAATTTGTGACTCAAGTCGAAGAAGCAATACCTGGTATATCGACAACTGAGTTAAACAAAAGGAAACATCAACACTGTATCAAGTGGTTGAGGAAACATGTATTTATTATAACTTAAATTTTATGCATACATTACCACAAAGTAAGTCTAATGTGTAGTTCTATTATTTTTTTTGCAGGTTGATTATGACGATCCTGAGTATCCCGCATGGTTTAGGGAATTACTTCAAAGTTCAATTCCAAAGGTCACTACATCATCGATGTATTTCACCCGAGGCTATACTTTTCATACCTATGACTATGGTAGACACTGGGCGACAAGTAATTATGGAATATGTGTGAAAGGCGAAACGGATTTCTACGGAATATTGCATGAGATTTATGAAGTTCAATTCCCAAGAATGACTCTGAAATGCGTTATCTTCAAGTGTGAGTGGTACGACCCCGTCGTCAACAGAGGTGTTCGGATTAACAAGAACGGTGTTGTAGATGTCAATGGTGGACAAAGGTACAACAAATTATTTTTTGACATACATGTTCTGAGTACTAAATTCTACGTTGTCTTTATTTTTGCAGGTACAACAAATTTGAGCCTTTCATATTAGCTTCCCAAGCATATCAAGTTTGCTTCTTTCCATACCCTCGGATTACTACCTCGGGAATAAACTGGTTAGCTGTTATCAAAGTTACACCTCGAGGACGAATAATCGTTGGAGAAGAACCACCATTACAAGAAGAAAATACCAATGAAATAGAGGAACCTGAAGCAGAAATTGATGACATCCTACTCATTGATCTGCATAATCGTGAATACGAAGATGTTCCTGATCACTCAACGAACGACGGTGTTGAGGACGAGTTTTACGAAAATGATGATGTTTCTACAGATTCTGAGAATGTATCCGAATGAATTATGTATGTTTTATAAGTTTGTTTAATCACAAAAACGAATTTGAATTATATATGTTTTATAAGTTTGTTTAATCACAAAAACGAATTTGAATTATGTATGTTTTAAGTTTGTTTAATCACAAAAATGAATTTGAATTATGTATGTTTTTAGTTTGTTTAATCACAAAAATGAATTTGAATTTGGGGTTTAGGTGTAGAAGAGGTTTGGAGTTTGGTTGTAGAAGAGGTTATAAGTTAAGGAAGTTGTGGTTTGGGGTTTGGGGTTTCAAGTTTAGGGATTTACAAATCCTTTCCTCGTAAAACCCTAGTAAAAGAAAACACGGGACTCGCTAATTCCTCGTAAGGTCCTAGTAAGATTTTCCTCGTAAAGTCCTAGTAATGTCTTAGTAAGATTTACTAGGACTTTACGAGGAAACCTAAATGCGGGACTCGCTGTTTCCTCGTAAAGTCCTAGTACATGGAAACATACGACTCGCTATTTCCTCGTAAGGTTACTAGGACCTTACAAGGAAACTAAATTCCTTATATAAACTCAAGTCATCCGATTTCTCTCATTTGTAGCAATCTTCTTTCAAATTCCTCTTAAGGTACTCTTTAACTCCTAGTTAAGTGATTAGATTAGGGAATTTAGATTAGGTGGTTAGTTTAGGGAATTTAGATTAGGTGGTTAGTTTGGGGAATTTAGATTAGGTTGGTTTACATTTTTAACTGTTTTTAAATGATACAGGAATTAATGTTTAAATTTTTTTAAAAAAATTTAGATGCCTAGACAGGACAAGGTTGCTAGGGCGGCTCAGAGGTCGTCTCATCAGGGGACTCATTACAGAGATCTTTTCAGTCGTGAGCTTGGCGGATCATCTTCTTCAGCTCCCGGTTCTTCGATTCCGGATGGCGGAGGTGTTCCCAAGACTCAGTTCCCACCTCCTCCTCCTCCTCCTCCACCGGCCTCCGGTGTTCATCCCGATTTGGAGGTGCCGCCAACCGCTCCATTTGTGGTGTACACGGTCGAGGACATTATGACAGCTCCAGGCAGAGAAGGGCTACATGAGTTAGATCCTCTCTGACGGGACGGCCACAACATATTTTGGTATGTTTCATTTTTCAAAAATGTTTTTTAATTTATTTTTTAATTAACCAAAAATTAACAAATTTAATTAATATTTTTATTTTGTTTTTTGTTCAGGTTTAATGTTGACGGGTGTGTCGCTCAGAGCGTCACCGATTGTATCAAGGGATACTTTCCCGATCCAGCTCCAAACTGGAAAATGACGGTCAGCCACACCAAAAATACATGGTTCAAAACGTTCACCGTAAGTCATTTATTTTTTAATTATTTATAAATTTTAATATTATTGAACTAATTAATTTAATATTTTCTTGTTACAGCAAAAATATCGTTGGTCCATAGGGATTCAGCAGCGGTGAAGAAGGAGTTTGAGGCGAAGGCGAAAGCGCGATTGCTCGACATGGTCTACAACTGGAAGAGCAATTTTCAGGTGGATTTATAATTTTAATACAGTTTCTATCATTGACTTCAAACAATTTTAAAAATATTTTTTTTTCAGGTTGATGGTTATGAGGCGGAGAAACCCGATTGCCTCACATTGACGGTGTGGGATGGCCTCATCAGTTATTGGGGGTTGTCAGACTCGATTAGAACCTCCAACACAAACTCCAAGAAGCGCATGACAAGACACGAGCATGGCAACACCAAAATGCTTCACACCGGGGGTCAACAACCTCACGCGGGAATCCGTCTAGACATGGTAATTAAATTAATAATTTAATAACTAATTAATATTTTTTTAATCTATTTATATTTTTTTAATTAAGAATTAATTTTTAAAATTATTTTTTAGGTTAAAAAGACATGAGTTCTTCTATTTCTGAAAGAGCTTTACGAGAGGACCCACCGGAACAAGGCTGGGCATTTTGTAGATCCTAGATCCGAGCGGATCTACAACGAGGTTGCTGCTCGGGTTGACCACCGCCAGACCCAGTTGACTCAGCAGTCTGGGACACCCGTCATATTATCTACTCCTGAAGTGGACAAGATTTACGAGGAGGTAAATACTTTTTTTTCTATTAATTTTTATTATTTATTTAATTTTTATTTTTGACGTTATTAATCAATATTTTTATTTAAAGGTCGCCCCTAAGAAAAAGAGACATATCGTCGGTATTGGTTCCATTAATGATGTCCCCACAGCGACATCGTCTTATGCTCAGGAACAACACGATGTCACTGCTCAACTGCGCTCGGAGTTGCAGGTAACGCAATCTCATGTGAGTTCTCTCTCTGAAATCCTGGACGTTTTGGCGGTCGGAAACCCGCAAGTGGCGGAGATGTTGCGTGTCAGACGGGAAAACGGAGGGCTTCCAACCCAACATCATCCACCGTCACAGTCACAACCGTCGATGACCAACATGGACGAGGAGGAATTCCGGGATGACGACTTCGTTCGTCAATTTAACAACCAGCATCCATAGTTTAGTTTTTTTTTCTTTTGTTTGTATATTATGAATTTAAAACATATTTAGTTATATATAAAATATTTTGTTATTTCTTTATTTATTTATAATTTGGATTCTTTAATTTTTTGAAAATATATTATTTATATTTATTTTAATTACTATTTTTTAATAGGGAAAAACATTTCGAGGTAAATTCCTCGTAAACATTTCGAAGTAATGTCCTCATAAATCTTCGTAGTAAATGCTTCGTAAACATTTCAAAGTAATCTCCTCGTAAAACTTCGAAGTAAATTCCTCGTAAAGCATTACGACGAGCTTACGAGGAATGTATTACTAGGACTTTACGAGGACTTTACGAGGAAAATATAATCCACGCGTTTACGATGAAACCTTTCCTAGTAAATTAACTAAGATATTACGAGGAAAAAGGCTTTACGATGAACAATTGACGACGAAGCGCATTTCCTCGTAATTTCTTAGTAATGGGTCCTTTACTAGGAAATTACGAGGCAAAGCCGTCCTAGTAAAACTTGTGTTTTCTTGCAGTGTTCTAGTTCTAATATATTATCCATGGTTTCTTCCACAAGAAAAATGTTATTTTCATGTCGAATTGAATCTTGTGTGCATATGAGAGCTTCCACCATATTTAGACTCAAATGAACTACAAAAAGAATCAAGCACACGACCTTTTGCATTAAAAGCATATTTAGACGAACCCGTTGAAACTGATACCGCAAAAATATCTCTTGCCATTAAAGAGAGCACTTTGTACTTTGATCATGTAGTTTTCCACCATTAAAAAATAGATAAGCCATCACCCTCATCATTTACACAATCATTAACCAAATATCTTTCGATCTCTGATTCAGGTGGTGCATGCCCTTTACTTTCTGTGTGTTTCTTGTACAGTGACGTCATCCAAGAATCAATCTTCCCAATCATTTGAACATTAACTTCAGAAATATTTTCATCTCTTTTACTCGAAGACACCACAGTTTCAGGAATGATAGTCTTATAGTGCTCAGACATCTTCTCTAAAGCAGTTGATCTTTGACAATAGATAGGCATCATCTCCTTCATAATAGATTTCATCAATCAACCATTTAACCCACTACCTCTTGTACCTAGGATCAAGTATATTTGCAACAAAGATAATCATGTTTATGTTATCAAAATTATCCCAATGCTTGTCATATTCTTCTCTTATCTTGAACGACATCTCTCTTATGAAATTGGTTCCATCCATGCCCATCTTCAATATTAGTAAAGATAAACCAAAGATCTCTTTCATGTAATCATTTGATGTGATGTAAAGAGATCCAGATATCTTCACAGTTCTCTTGATAAAATGATTGCAGGAATGGAACAAGACCCTCATCTTAAGAACAATCAACATTAGACGATAAGCTATCAACCATGTCAAGTCTATAAACTTTGTCTTTTAGTTCCAGCAAATTAAAAGCTTTCCTTACTTTAATAGCAGAATCCAACATCAAATATGTAAGAGTTCCATATAGTTTCCACATCCATGCATATACCACAGTTTGTAGGAAGCTTCATTTGTTTCAAACACTCTTTAAACTTTGACAACCTACTTAGAGAAGATTTTACACAACGAACATCCAAACGGATCTGAATAATCGCAGCTTCTACATCTTTTAATTCATCTTTAACAGTCAGTCCTAATATGTGTGTTCCACATTTCATATGAAGAAACTCTCCATCTAACACACAACCTCTTCTTGAGCCAAGACTTCTTCGCATAAATCGCCCTCCTAAATCATTTGAACTTGTATTATCCACTGTAGTGGTAAAAACTTTGTCGATTCTCCAAAACAGCAAACACTTCTCAATTGTTCTTCCAATCATTTCTCCTGATTGGCTTGAAATTAAAACTTAAGTATTTTCTTGTGCAATATCCATTCGGAATCTACGAAATGAGCATTTAAACACATATATGTCATATTCTGACCAAAAGACCATGTGTTGTGGTGAGACTAACACTTCCAAAAAACTTCTTAAACCTTCGTTGTTCTTTTTCCTCATCAAACAAATCCAAACATTCCCTAGTCACATTCCTCCGTGAAAGAATACTGAAGCGTGGTTGTAACACCCTTACAAACTCATGAAAACCTTCTCGCTCAAAAAATCGAAAAGACAATTCATCTTTGATAATCATTCTAACTAAATCATAGTGAGACTCATCTTTATTAAATGTAAGGAATGAATGAACAACCTCTTTATCGTTACTTGCCCCTTTGCAATGAAAAAAAAAGTCAATTCACATCTGGCTTGGTTTTCATCAACATCCTCCTCGCTAACCCCAATATTTAGATATATCTTACACTTTTCGAATGATTTAGCATAGCACTTGTTGTCGAACCAGCTTCATTTCGACATGGGATTAGTGTTGAGCAATGCTTACACACATCTTTGAGCCCAGAGTCCATCTTCACAAAGTGAAGCCATACTGGAGATATTTCTTTTGTACCTTAGGTTTTGGTCCATTCGCACCTCCCGGATTCTCATCCGTTCTTATACCGACACTTTATTTCATTTTTATTTATGACTCATTTGTAAGAAAATACCAAATATAAGAAATCTATATGAGAAAACTCATAAAACTCCAAACAAAAACCATATATTTTCTGAGAAAATCAAAACTTCAGAGGCGTAATAAGACCTTAAATATTTCAAATTCGGTATGAGTGGTAAGTAAAAGAAGATATAAAAGAAAACTTTATGAAAACATTAACGAAAAAAATACATCTCATATAAATACAACGATGAATTAACTTACAAAATCAGATACAATCAATGGAATCAAGAGAAAGAAAACTAGAAAAGGAGAAGTTCTAAAAATACAACTTAACTCCAAGGAAGAACCCCAAAATACTTTCTGGATTTTTTAGGGTTTGCAAATGAAGAAGACAACGTAGAAAGGGATTCACTTTCGGCATTAATTTGATCGTGAAGGTTACCTAATAATATCTTATTGCTCATATCATATTTCTTATAATTATGTTAATAAACCCAAAAGAAACATAATTTAATACCGTGAGCTCAGACTTAAAATATGTTAATATTAATGAGAGCCTAATAAGAAATGGGGATATTAACATTAGACCAAAAGCATATTGGATCTCTAGCAACCAAGACCAATCAACTGGGAAAGATAACTTAAGAACAATCATTTATATTATTTACAGGAAAGCTTTGATCGAGGTCCTTAACTTTTTCCACTGTTGTTTCTTGGTGGATGATATACTATGAATTTTATCAGTTTTCACCCATAGTATATGTGCCTTTTAGATACTATTATATGTGTTTCGAATCTGTTTAGAGTCTTTTCATGTCTAGGTACGTTTTAGAGCAATGTGGAGATTATGAAACTTTCTGGAGCTTAATGATGAGGAAACTCATAGATGTTGAAGAATTAAAAGTCAAAGTCGAGATTCAGGAAGTGTGTCGATCAAGAAAACCTTGTTTGTATAGATCGACAATGACGCAAGTGAATGGGATGACTTGTTCATGACCGATTTGAAGCCCAAATAAACCACATAATTACAAGACTGCCCCTGGACGACCTAATACCTACTATTTTTGTGCTTTGTCACCTCTTAGGAAAAAGACAAGCTTTTCTATTATTTTTACCACAACATATTATTCTAGGGTTTTTATTAGTTTTAGAGAGAAGATCAAGACTCCTTCAGAGATTTTTATTGAATTCCATTGTTTTTAACCTTATTCTATTTATGCATTATGTTCATATATTTTTTATGCTCTGGTTGATAATGTCTGAGTAGTTCTCCTTGTTAGATTTAGGATTTTATTAAGGTTTATATGTATTGCTAAACATAGAACTGCTAGGGTGAATCCAGAAGGATCCTTCATCAGAATTGATCTCATTGCTTGTGTTATAGAGTAGTTAACTAGAAATTTAAACTTAGGATATAGATAAGTACGACAGTAGGATCAATACCTGATACTAATTCCGTTGTTAGATGCATGCAAAAGCTGGTCTACATTAACTTAGTGAACATACCAATTTGGGCGATAATTCTTGTCTAAGGTAGTATCGATCAATACTCTTACCATAGTATCGATCGACACTCGTTCTTTGCTCGCAACGCGACAGCTGGACTAAAGGCTTAGTCATTTGATTAAATTTGTAGCGATAGCTGGATATCTTGCTTTAGTATTCGAGTTCTAGGACGGTTCACCACACATCCTTAGCATATATATCACAATACTATAACCTAAAACCTTAGATCTAGCTATTTATTCATATAAGTTTACAAACAAATTCTCAATTGATCTCTATTGTTTACTGCATTACAATTACTTGCCTAGCTTAATCTTAATATTTATAAGTCTATTGTGTACACACACTCCATGTGGATTTGATCCCTAAGTACTACTACTGATCCTCTTATTTGAGAGAGTAAAGTTGCTCATAGGGTAGTTTGAGTGGTATCAGTTGATCTGAATGATATATGGGTGAGGTTGAATTTATGTTTTCGAAAATTTGGTATGAACAAAAATTTAGAAAATTCATTATATCTCCTTCTGTTAAAATGTTTGTGCATTTGGTGAAATGTCGCTAGGGAGCCTGTAGCATCCCTGATCTTGGAAATGACTGGTGGGATAAACTTGGAACGAGAGTACGAGCAAGCTGGTCGTGAGACTTCAACGCAAGCATCCCAAGGTCTGGATAGAAGAGTAAAGTGATCAAGGAGTTCATATAAGGCCTAGATATTTCAATAAAAATGTGGATGTCTTGATTCAGATCATGTAAGATGACTACGAACAAGATATGATGAAAGAATGATCGGAAATGATCATGAGTGATTAAATCAGGTCGGGAATGGACCAATGGACTTAGCCATAAGTATTAGGCTAATAGAAAGGAGCTGGGCGAGCTGTAAAAGCTTAGTTACCAGCTGAACACTAGCTGAACACTCACTGACCAGCTCACAGTAGCTGAAGACTAGCTGAACATTCACTGATCAGGTCACACTAGCTGAATTATTAGCTGAGCTAGCTGGCAGAGCCGACGATCAGCTCAACTTAGCTGACCAAGCTGGTTGGCTACTGGGTGGTCTGACACTGTAGGTGGACAGTGAGGCAGGTCAAGGGCGGTTGGGTAACTTCCAGGCCCAAGGGATGCGAACTGGACCATTGATTTAATCAATGGCCAGGATTGTTGGTGAAAGAGTGCAAACACAATCCTTTTAATTTGATGTATGGAAATTTTGATTTCGTTATGGGCTACGGGTCTAGTTCATGCTTCTAAGTCTTTTTTAATCAACATGTTATATGATGATATATGATTTTGTGGTCATTATCAAGCTATTTGGTGTAGTTCTACACTTTAGTTGCTGTTACTAGTTATGGATTTTATTATGTTCGCACTAAATAAAATGTACCTCTCTAATAAATAAAAACACAACGTGAAATACAATCTGAACACAAGATAAGTACCCATCTATTGAAAGCCTAAGAATAATGTAACCCAAAATTAATTTGAAAAGGTAGAGGACTACTGATCAAATGTTGAAGATGTATCATGCGAAAAGAGAGATCACAAGGGCATCATCATCGGTGACATTTAAGGTAATAAAGCTTTTCTAATGGTGGCTATGGGTTCTAATTTCTAACGCACCTCCCAGTTGAGATTTGTTTGATTTCTCCACCATTTGGTTATATATATAGATTTTGTATGATGAAACTAGCTACTATCCTCATAAAGGCAGGTGCATTCTCAAGCGAAGAAGGTGTAGAATCAAGGATGTCAGAGTCTAATGTGTCATACAAACCGCAAGGAAATAATTCAAAGCTTGAGTGTACAGTGAGACAGTTCAAACAGGATTGTGTTTGAACTGGACCAGAGAGTTCTTACTTCTACCACAAATACACTTCCTCCTAGTTCAATAACAACTTGCTGCAACCCTTTGACAATCCACAGGTACTCCATAAAGCTGAACTGAGGGTATAAAGTATATCTGGTCAGTAAACCGTAAGTTAAAGTCTTAATATTTTCACCTTGATCAACCAAAGCAAGCGTCGATTCAGAAGGTGTAGATGACTCTCCAAGCACTCCCTCTTTTTTCTTTGTTTGATCAGGCACTTGTCCACACAATACTTGTATTTCTACTTCCTTATCAGCTGCAAATGTGGGGACATGAGTCTCTGGTGGTGAGTATGGCGGTTCAGTCTCCTCCCATTGAAAACCAGGTATGCACCTTGATATAGCCTATTTATTACCAATTTTAGGCCATGTTATAGACTCTATTTAGGGTCTATTATGTGTGTCTAGGTTATGTTTTGGAGTATTTATAAGTCCAGGAACGTTTTGGAGATATATGGAGATACTTGGAGCTTTTGGAGCATTTAGAGGAGAAAAATCTATAGCTGACTATGTGAGGAGTCGAAGAACAAGATTGTCGTCGAACGATGACACAAACTTGGAGTCGACCGATGATAAAAGACCAAGGTCAATCGATGCTGACACTTTCCATCGATCGACATCCAATTCGCAGACAACTGATTGAAAAGCCCAAGTTTAGAAGACAAATGACGAGAATGCCGTGGACGAGTTTTGACCTAATTTTTAAGGTTTTTATATTTATGCTTATGTTTTGAGAGCAAAATGGGTGTGTAAGTGCAGGGCAAGGCTTGGCACAACTTAGAAAGCTTTATAATTTTAGGTTTTTAGGGGAGAAGATTCATAACTCTTTAGGGAGATTTGTATTGGAACCTCAGTATTTTATATATGCATTATATTCAGACTATTGTTCTTTCTTTGATTATGTCTGAGTAGTCATCAACTAGATTTAGGGTTGAATGATAGCAATCATGGATTAGCACAAAAGTAGGATTGCTAGGTTAAGTTAATATCCATCAATTGAGTTGTGCTTAATGCTTGCATTCTAGAATAGCTAACTAAGATCTCGAAAGTAGGACATGGACGACTACGAGAGTAGGTTCTGTGCCAGAATAGACTCCACTGAATTAGGATGTTAGGCGCATGCGAGAGCTAGTCTAATAAGTATGGTGGACTTATCAAATCTCGTTCACACTTCCTTCTGATTTCACCGTCGATCGACATCAGGCCTTAGTCGTCGATCAATGGTCTTTCCTTTTGCTCGCATACGGGATTTGGAGTTAAAAAGGTCAGAATAGTTAATATTTGAGTTCTAGAATATTTACATCTTCCTATCCACTATAATCCATTAGGCTTGAAACCCTAGATCTAGCAAATTTACATTTGCATCTAGTTAGTTTATTAGAATATTTCCATATTTGCATTATTAAAAAAAATTCATATTTGCATTATTAGCATATTTCCATATTGCATCTCTACTTCTTGATACGAAATATTTTATTAACTGATTATTTCCCACCAATATATATATATATATATATTTACCTAGCTTAATCTTTAGAAATAAGAAATCTATTGTGTGTCATTGCTCTCTGTGGATTCGATCTCTAAGTACTACACCTGGTCTCTTTTGGTAAGAGTAATATTTGTGTGTTAAGACTATGGTTAATTTGATAGTTAATTGCTTAGGATATTCATACCCTGCTAAAACAATAAAAACACGCATGTCATACCTTTAACTCATGGTTATTTTAAGTTCATCCCAAGTTTCGGGTTTTTCTTCTTCATACCAGCGTGCTTCTTCCTCTTCCCTCTACCATGCTTTAGCCTGACCTCTCAGTAGACTAATAGCAAAGGCTAAACTTTACCGTGAAGGTACTTTATTCTGCAGGATGAAGTTGTCTATGCTTTCATCCCATGATATAAAAGCTTCAGGATATCTTCCTTTAACAAAAACCTCAGGTATGACCATGGCGACATGTGTGGTGGTGTCAACCAAGCTCCTGGGGGTTTTTTGATTTTGTTATTGTGGTAGTTTCTCTTCCTCTCTTCCCAAACAATCTCTCCTTTGGTTTTCAAAGAGAAAAACTTTATGTTGATGAGTGTGTTGGTGAAACCAGATTAAGAACAATAACCCCCAACCTTCAAGAGGATCTGATACCACTTGATACGACTTTGGATAGGTGTACACGTCCAGATCACTTGAAGATGATGGGATGGACACGAGACTTACTAAGACTTGTGTGGTTAAGGGATTATTGATGTGATTTGATGGGTTCAAGGCTTTAACTCTTGAACAAGGGATGGTTCTTCACACAAGGACGATGGAGGATCCCTGACTTGTCTGCGTTAGCTACCTTACGAGTGTAACCTCATTTGTTGGTGCCTGATGGACTCACGTAAACATGAGCGTCTTCTACTTGGGTGATTGAGATGGTATGCTCAAAAGATGAACACATGGATTAAGGCTCGTGAGAGACTTAAAGTTTCTGCTGAAAAGCAAGTTTGATTAAAATAAAAGGGTTAATTTACATTGTGGTCATGCCTCCCTTAAATATTAAAAGCCAAAAGAAAATAATAAGCTAGAAAATCCTAATTCAAGCCAATAGTGAACTTAAAGAAAACCAACTCCTAATGGGTTTATAAAACCAAAACCCAATACACTTATAAGTCATAAAGAATATTGGTCGTGACTCTTTCTCCTCTTTGGCCCATTTAAATCAAGCTGGTCGGTCCTTCCATTTTTGGTCTGATTAATGCCTCTTTCGGCCAACTCCTTGTTGGGATCATTTCACCTCCATCCTAGTCCGACCATATTGTTTTTAAAGCCCATTTGGTTTATGAAAATGCTCTTTTTGCTTCATTTCCAGCTTGGATCTTCATCTTCCATTTCCAAGTCATTTCTCGAACATGTCAATTCGGCAAAGCCATTTCTGGATCATTTCTACTTGTCCAGTCCATTTCATGTCCAAACACATTTTTCCAACCCATTTCCTGATCAAGGAGGTTGGTCACAGGTCGTTTATGTTTGTCCAAACTTAGCCATGCTTTATAAGGGCCGCATCAAGGACCATAGGCTTTTCTCGATCCAATACTTCATTAATCATGCCAATAATCTCTCCAGTAAGCCCATTAGGTCGTGCCATGATCCATTGCCTAGCTCCTTCCTACATTGACTTCATGTTCTTGAGTATGTAGCTGATCAGGGTCGCATCAGTTATACTGAATGAAACTATCTGCGTAATACATAGTCAAACTAAGTTATATTGAGTGAATCAGTCAAAATGAGTTATATTGAGTGAAACTATGTTGGACATGCAGGATGACGGGATGCACTTTCGTCAACTATGGGATTTTGGTGTTGAGAAAGAGGTTAAGAGCTTAAGTAGGGAGGTGAATGATATGGCTGAAGAGATTGCACAGCTTAAGAGGCTTATTACCCGTCCATGTGATTCTCAATTCACAGTTCTCGGTTCTATATGAGTTTATGTGTCGTTTATGATTTTATGTGTCAGTTTATGAGTTTATGTGTGTTAAAACTTATCTTATCACTTATGTTATATTAAACCTTTGTTTGTTAAGTTTTCTTTTGTTTGAGTGTGTTTGGATTCTTTTCTCTTTTAGATGTACCTACTTTTCACCTAGTTCACAAAACACATCACATAACTAGTTGAAGACATTTTATCTTACACTGGAATACCCGTTAAATATTAGTCATCACCAAGTTCTAAATTCATAAAAGAAAACAACGAAAACCACCAAACCCAGAGAGTTTTGTCTACTTCCGAAAATAATAAAAACCATCAAAAACACTTAATCTATCTACTTCAGAAAACAACACAAAATAAGCAAGTTCTTCACTTCTTTCTTTGTTTCTCTTTCTCAACGTCCTTCACAAACACCTCTAGCGGATCAATCTCCCATCCAATTTGTCAACCTTATTGTCAACTTTCTTGATAAGTTTCACCATTTTTTTTCTGCATCTTCATAGCATCTCCCGGTTGAGTCGTGTGCCCAGCTATTTGTACTTCATCCGCTGCTGCATCTTGTATCTCTTCTGCCTGTTTTTCTCGCGCAACAACATCTTCATCATACATTTCTTTAAAAAAGATCGACAATCCTTGATCCATAGGCTTATCCCAACTGTTCACACCTATATCAGGCTGATAAACATGGGCTTCATCTTCTATAATGTCATCCAAGAGAGTATCTTCTTGTGGAGTTTTGGGGGGGGTGATGCTGTCAATATCCTGTCACAATCAAAATAAATGTCAAACATAATTTTACATTAGTTTTACATAAATACCTTAGCTATACTTTAATTTTACATAACTACCTTAGTTCTACCTTACTTTCACCTTTCTTCTATCTTAGTTCTTCCTTAGTTCTCCGTTACACGTATCTTAACACCAACTAACTCAAAAAACAAAGGAAAACTTATTGTTTCATCATCCAGTTCCTTATTTATCACAAGAAGTGACATTCCTCTCATTCCATTTCATTTGAATGATGACTTGCACATCCTCGGACAATAGACATCAGCTCCTTCAACAGGTTCTTTGAACTGCTTTCCTACCTCAGGAATTTCCTCGAATACAAGAAGTTGCAAAGCAAAACACCACATTATGTAATACTCTCAGTGGTCAACAATAATGATCATGTCATTTACAAGATTTTACATATCTCTAGTGAAACACAGAAACCTGGAAGAGGCCATAATGTATTATCTTTCCCCAACCCTCGAAAATGATCCATTGTGTGAGAGATCTCCTTCAACATGTAATCATAGGAATATCTCTCCCATGGAAAGGTCCTGTAGAAGTCAAGATCATCCACAACTCTCTGGAAAAATTCCAAGACATCATTTTCCTCGTTTCCAACCTTCGTTTGCGCGCAAATAACACTTGCTAAGAAGAATAGAACTGCCATCTTCGGTTTGTCTCTATGGTTTCCCATGTTCACCAGCTTCGCTTTCACATCCTCCAACCTTATAAATTCTCCTTCCTTGAAATGTCGATCCACAAACTTTTTCCCACCACGCTCCTTGTAGCCGAGAGGATAGTTGTGAAAGTTTAGCCCTAATATCAAAGCATGTTCCCTGAGCCCATACTGGATGGGAATGCCATTGACAATGAACCACACTTCTCTCTCAACATCCACATTCCCTGAACCTTGCGGTTCTTCTCTCTTATCATGTGGAAATGTGTCTAAATTGAGAATGCTCCTCAAACCAATTCCACTCCACGTTAGACAACTTTAATTTCAGATTGGTTAGCGTCTTAATTGTGTCCACTATCAAACACCTTGTCCATAGCTTTATCTTTTTCTTGTACTCAGATAGCTTAAAGAACATTCTCGTTGGTTTAATTTCCTCGGTTGCCTCGGTTCCATCAGATTCCTGGAACTAACATTAAGTTCAATCAAGTTATAGCATTATTAAGAGAAGCTCCAAATATGTTTTCCAGTTTTTCAAGTATTATCTAGTTGTCTTGTGTTTTCCTAGTATTACACAAGTGTTACTGACTATTCCATAGTTCTACCAAATAAAAAACAATGCATCAAATTATATTTGTTAATTTGTTACCCTTCGTGCTCTGCTTTCGCTTCGTTGGCATTATGTTCTCTTACTTCTCCCACATCACCATCATGAAAAAGGATTTTACTCTATCCTAATCAAAGTAGTAAATATGAGTTTCAATCCAATCCTAGGTGATTTCAAAGCAACAAGAATGCAAGTCAAAGACTTAATCTAAGTGCAATCAGTTTTGTTGATGTGAATAGAAGTAACAAGAACAAGCAAAGAAAATAACTAAAGCTTTCAATCAATTTGGAATTAAAGAATCCATGGCAAGGGTATTGACTTTGGGTGACTAAGATCTAACCTAGAGTGTTAACACAAACGAACAATTAAGTTCTATAAGCCTATACACAATCATTAAACTAGTCCTTTGTCAAGATAAGAGTTCATTTGCTATCAAACACTAAACATCAAATTACTTTGGTTAAGTTTAATCAAGAAATCATTGAGAACAAGTCTATTAGCTACCTAAGCTCCCCTAGAATCAATTGTCATTGGCTAAGCAAACAAATGATGGTATCACTTTGGTTCAGACATTTCATCGAACATCTTTCGGGCATGAAATGTCTAGAGATCTAGATCAGAGAGATCAAGTCTAATCTAGCATTAAGTAAAAGAGATAGGCATATAAAATGAATGATCTAACAATAAACACTCTAAATCATCACCTAATCACCCTAACCCATGAATCCTAAGGTAACTATACTAATGGACATGATTAACTCAAAAACCATAAATGATTCAAAGTTGATCATGTTTGGTGAACCAGAATAATCAATAAACGCAATTGAATAAGATCAAAAGAAATCCAAGGTTGAATCATTCACCAAAAGGGGGGGGGTATGTGTTCAAAGAAAAAAACAGATTCTCTTAAAATTAGGTTTAAGACAAATTTATACTAAGATAAAATTCAAACCGGGTCGACCTGACAAACTCGGGTTTTACCCAAAAAACTAAGTGGGTAAGTGATGTGTATGCTAGCCGCGGACGGGCTCGACCCGCGGCCATGTCATGCAGTTGATCATCCATCAGATGCTTGGTCTCTGCCTTGGATCCGCGAACGCTCTCGATCTGCGGCCTTGGTCTGCGGTCGACTGTCCTGATTTCTGCCTGGAACACACGAACGGTCTCGACCCGCGGCCTTGGTCTGCGTTTTAACTCGTCTTCATACTCACTCTCAGGTAAGGATCCGTGGACAGAGTCTACCTGCGGTCGACGTCCACGGATCACCATGTCCAGACTCCCGCGGGTTATCTTCGTCTGCGTCGACCACCTGCAGCTCGTCCACTTCAAAGCTCCATCTCAGGTGTGAATTTGTGGACGACCTTCACCCGCGCCACACACCTGCGTCTTGTCTCGCCTAGACCGCGGCCTTGGCTTTTCCGCGGTCGATACCCGCGGCCGGCTATGTTGCTTGGTCTTAGCCATGTTTCTTGCTCAAACCTTCCAATCTTCAACTTGAACTTCTCCAAACCTGAAATACCACGCATGCATATGCTATGCACCTAAATGGATTATAAATGCAACATAAAAGATCAAAATGAGAATAAAAATGAGGCCAAAGTCATGTAAATACACAAGATATCACATCACCATCACCATCACCAATAGAGTCATCAACATTACCAGACTCATCACAAGATTTCTCTACATTGTTTGCTACTTCCTCTCCCACTTCTCTCTCTGGTTCTTCTTCTTCCTTTGATTCTTCTTCTTCACCATTTTCATTCATTTCATTAGAGCCATCATCTACATTGTCTTCATCATAGGCGGTATCCTCCCTTTCGTTGTCTTCATCGGAGACAGCTGATTTCTCTTCATTGTCGTCTGTTTCATTGCCATGCGATTCTTCACTCTGACTCACCGGAAGAGGGAAGGAGCTTGAGGATGATCAGATTTTCTCAGTTCAGAGTTCTCTCTTGCTTCAACCGCCACCACATCATTTCGTCGGAGTGCGTACTCCTTGACGTCGTCAATATTTGAGAGAGAGATGATAAAGAGTTGAATACAATTTGGGATTTCGGAACTAGGGTTTTAGGGGTTTGCTAAAACCAATAGATTTGATATTGGGGAGTGATTAGACTGTTTGATAATTTTGGTTTAATTGGTTTGCAATTAAATGCGGGTCAGATTGGAGTAAGTGGGTAAAATCGAGGTTCAAGTTGTAATATTTTCAACTTCTTAAGGGTTTTATGTCTTTTCATTCTTATACAAATTAAAAATAATTCATTTTTCTTTATGTTTAATACCAGGTCTTTAGGAGATTGACCTTTCACATTTGGGGCATGAGAGGAGTTCCCTTGGAAGATTGGAATATTTTCATGTTTTGTTGGTTAGAGCCCCTTGGATCGATGCTCTACTTCATGTGGTAATCGCTTCAATACCCAATTTAAAGCTGACATATTTTCATGAACTCAATTTGGGTTCGCCATGAGAGGCAAGATTCTTCAGCCCTCGTCTTCTCAGGTTTTTGTTTTCACTTGAGAAAGGATTGAAATTTGTTCTTGCAATCCCTAGACTTTTTTGTGAATCAGATTGAAAATTCTTTGATGTGATTGAAAACAATGCTACTTTAGTTTTGGATCTCAGGTTTTTGTTTCACAACAGTTATGGTTTTAGTTCCTTGTTTGAAACTTTTCCTTTTTGCTATTGATGCAGAAGTGGACACTTCCTCAGAAATATTTTGCTCACTTCTATGCTCCTAGAGTGGCTTGGACGACTCTTATGCTCGCTACCACTTAGATATATGCTTTCAAAATGACCCATTTATCCTCTGTCGAGTTCCATTTATCCTACCTTGCAAGCCACTTAACTGAGGTTCCCATGTTTTCTCCTTTCATAGATCACATTTGACTCCTCTCGAGCATCGGTTCAAAATGTGGCCATCAGTGTTTTTACTTCTCCTGGTGGAGATCCAAGTTTTAAGACGCCTTATATAGTTATATAGAGTCATTCTATGTCTTTAAGTATAGCCAATCTGCTCGGATGAACATTCTTGGTTATCTTGCTGGATGGTTGTAAGTCTATCAATAAAAGAAACTATTTATTATGTCTTTTAGTTTGATTAGCTTTAATTTGAGCTTCAGTTTATATACATCAGCACCTTTAGAGCATCAGCAACGAGCATCTTTCTATGAATTTCTTAAATTATAAAACTAATGTTGCTCTTATCACTATGCGTCAATAGAGCTCCAGAGCTGGCAAAAGTCGCTGGAAATCAAGTGGCTGAGCTCGTAATTACTAAAGGGAAAAGCCATAACTCATCCCCTAAGTTTGATTTACTATCCTTTTTATTGGTGAAGCTTGGATGGTGCCAGTTTGATTTGCTATCTTCTTTAAGACATCTACATGTTCTTCTTTTCTTGTCTTCACTAAATGGTATACGATGCTCTGAAATGTAGGTTTATATGCGGGTCTGCTGATTGCCAGTGGAGGAACAGATATAACTATCTGATTACTCTTTGGTTTTGTGGTATGGTTCACTTTCTTATTGTCAAAATTACTAATGAAATGTTTTGTTTGGATTCAGAGAAATTGTATTTCTGTCTTTTCTTTGTAGGTTGGGAATCTGACATTAGCAGCTGGAGAAACTCACCGGTGGTATCTCCGGAAGGTTGAGAATTATCCGGCAAACCGGAATGCCATTTTCCCTCATGTTTAGTATATGGCTTAATCAAGGTTGTACGGTAGTTGAATATTCATGCAAATGACGTTAGATGATCATATACAAATGAGTCTGATTAGATAACCAAATGGTTTATATATTGCGGGCTGACTGCGATTTGATGTTTTGACATGTAGATGAATGGGTTATGTAGAGTAAATGGTAAAATTACATAAAGAAACCACTTGTGAACCCGAATCAAATACAGACCAACAGTTATGTGTTAAGAAATACTTTTAGAACAATATGAAAGATATAAAAAGGATTGATGCAAAATATGTAGAGGTTATGATATTAGTGATGCAGCAGAAACTGTAATGAATTTTGAAAACATTTGGACATAATCAGTTATTAGGTTAGATAGAATGGTTTTCCTTACTGTTTTCTTAGCTAGTTTTAAAGCAAACTGCTTGGTGCATGGCTTGGTCTTAGCTAGTTTTCAGGCAATATTTTCTTCCAGAACCAATGTTTGGTCCATATGAGTGACATTTCTTCAATTGGCACTCCTTTGGTCTCAGGCAACATGAAGTAGACAAAGATGGTCATCACAGAAACGCAACAAGCAAATAAAAGAAAAATACCAAACTTCAGTGCACATAAGAGATAAAGAAAAGCCTGAGAGACGATGAAGGTGAAGAGGAGATTGACAGCAACGGTGATACTCTGCCCTGCGGAACGGATGGCCAAGGGAAATATTTCACTCGGTACAGTGTAGCCAAGAGGACCCCATGACCATCCATATCCGAGAACAAAAAGTGAAAAGAAGATGACCAACATGATGGAGTATCCTTTTGATAGCTCTTGGTTGTCTCCAAGTTTCAGTCCCAATATCACTGAGACTATGATCTGTTCCAAACATCGCAAGCAAGCCAGACCGTGAGTTTCATTATGCATATGATATGATGATTGCAGGGTAAGTAAATAAAAAAGTTTGGTGAACTTCTTACCTGACATGTAATCATTTGTAGTCCGCCGCTTAAGAGCAGAGGTCGTCTTCCTAGTTTGTCCACTAACCCAATAGAAACAAAAGTTGAAAGAACAAGGACAAACCCCAAGAGGACTCCGGAGTAGAGCAAAGAGTTTTCACCAAATCCCATAGTGAAGAACAGAACAGGTGCATAGAATAGAATGCAGTTAACCCCAGTGAGAATCTGAAACATAGGCATGAGAACCGCCATGACAAGCTGAGGTCTGTGGCGTTTCTGCAGAATGTCTCTAAAAGGATGCTTGATAGAGTTTGCCAAGAGGCTGGCATCTATCATATCTTGAAACTCGGCGTTGACGTTTCTTGTTCCTCTTAGCTTCTCAAGGACATGACGGCCTCTTTCAGTCAACCCTCTTTGGATCAAGCTGTTGGGAGTCTCGGGAACGAAATAACCACCAAGAGACATGAGCAGAGCTGGAAAAGCAGCTGAACCAAGAGCCAGCCTCCAGCCCCAAGGACTAAGCTTCTGCGTCACGTAACTGATCATGTTGGCTGAAAAGATCCCAAGAGTTGTTGCCAACTGAAACAAAATGCTGAGAGCACCTCTCATATGGGCTGGTGAGACCTCTGATAAGTAAACAGGAACTGCCTGTAAGAAAAAGAGATATTGTCTAGTCAGGTAAGAAGATTCTGTGTTTTTCAGTTACACACTTGAAAATCCCACATAACCTGAGATTCAAACCCAACGCCAAAACCGAGCATGATCCGTCCGAGAAGAAGCATGGCTAGGTTCACCGATCCAGCATTTACAGCAGCCCCAACTAAGAAGAAGATCCCAGCGCATATGATGCTTACACGTCGTCCATATTTTCTGGTGATTGGTGAGGCGACAAGAGTGGCAACCAAACCAGCAATGTAGAGTGATGAGTTGAATGCAGCAAGTCCTTGGTCGTTGAACTTGCAATAGTTATTTTCATGAGCGTTTCTCCTTTTGGCATACACGTTGGAGAAAAACTCTCTCAGGAAGTCATCCGTCGACGTGACACCACCTGTAAAACCAAAGCCCGTTAGTGACTCAAGATCCACACCAAAAATACCCGAGATACCCGAATGTATCTTATAGGTGATTTATAAAATCAGGTGGGACTCATAATCTGAAACATGGGGAAAAACCGGAACCTGGGATCTGAATCCAACAGGAACCAAAAAGAAAATCAGATTAACCGAATCTAAAAACTATGTCATGTCAGAAGATTCAAATTAATCTGAAATAAATATCAATGTTTTGAGAACTGAACACTGATTCAATATAGCTACTGTTGACCGGTCCGATCGGTTTAACTGGTCGAATCGTTTTCTTTTTCAAGAAAATTATATATAAATATATATATACCCTATATATACATAAAAAATAGTTTTACTTATCATATGTTTTTTTTTATTTTGTTTTATTAACTAAAAATAGCCAAAAAGCATAAATATAACTCTATATATGTATAGTAAACAAGTGACTACTATGTATCAAATGATTGACAATCCAAGTTCATGTATTTATTTATTTTTATAATTAAAATCTCAAATTTTATAAATATGAAAAGGTAAAAATAGTATTTGAACGCCAAAAGATATTTTTTTTTTCATTTGTTCTTAAGAAAACATAATTAAATAAAAACTAATTAAATAGTGATTATCAAATATTGATTATGAAATATTGAATGTTAATGACAATTGAAAATACATTAATTATATGCTAACTTTTTAGAACCGGATTTTGAATTCAACCCGGTTCATCGTTTTCCGTTTTTTCTCAAATTTTAAACCGAATTGGGCTTGAATTTTTCAACGAGTCACGGTCGGATCGGTTAGACCGGCCGGTCAGTCTGGTTTTCAAAACACTAATAAATATCTTAAATATTTTATTTTATTTTATTTAATTTTGATATAATATCTAAAAATATCAGAATCTAAATTAAAATTAACTGAATTTGAATTGAATTCAGATCCAAAAGTAGATTTTATATACAGATAAAATAATATATTATATATTTAACCCGAATATGGCCTAAGAAGTTAAGTCGTAAAAAGAAAAAAAGAAAAAAAACGATTTGTTCTTAACAACTATAGTACCTGCGATTCCGACGTCATATCCAAACATGCATCCACCAATGGCTGCAACAAGGCATGTTATGGTGACGAACCCGGTGATCTTCCCTTGGTATTGCTCTGCTCTCTCATCTGCCATTTTTTGTGTGCTCTTATGTCTACGTACGACTTATGATTTGGCTTACATTAAATGATAATCTCTTCAAATTCTCAAGCCTGCGAGAACCAACGAAACAAAGAAAAACTTATACTAACATCTTCGTTATGTTACCCGTGTTATGTGGCTCATTTCCTTATGTTTTTATCAAATTGGTTTCCTCTTGCGTATGGGGCGTTTGATCAACATGTGTGTTGGTAGAATGTTAGGTTGGGTTAGAAACAAGTGTTTTTGCTTTTTCTGATCTTGTCTTCATGCTATTTGCATGTATTTCTTTCTCAATGAAACTTTTTTTTGAAATTATGAGAGGAAACTCCACGGAATAAATGTGCTTTGTAAGGAAGTTCTTTACAATTACTATTTCTTTAAATTATTTTGAGAGCGCATAATTTTTTAATTTGTAATACAATAAATATACATGTTTGTACAAGAATGATTTATAAGAACGTGTTGTCCTACAAAAATGCATTGCGTGGCTTTGAATCTGACTAATGATGCAACGTCAACAATGGAGTTGTAAATTTGAGTCTTGTTTTTAACAAAGGTTAGATTAACCTTACCACGTTGTTTCGATATTTTGAGTAGCAACACACACTTGACTAAGTACATTGGCTTTGTGTTGACTAAGAACATTAACTGGCGGGATCAAATTTTGCTCACATGAAATCTTATCGAGATCATATTTTACTTACAAGTACAACTCTTCTACAAAAAGACGACTATGAATCAAAACTGAGACAAATGAGCCACTTTAAAATTTATGTTTTCATACTTTTCTAGATCAACCATACAGTTTATTTCTCCACCAGTAATATAGCTATGATTTGAATCAACGGATTGAACAATTAATGTACTCATGTTAGTGTGTCTCATATGCAGCACGAGTTTAGCTTCTTCTGTGAAGTTTGTTTTCAACGAGGCAACTTTTTCTTTCCTTTCCGCAAACCATCTTGAAAGCATATTTCTAGTAGAATCCAAAAAATACGCAATAGAAAACGCTCTTTCTTCCTTAAGCACGCCATTAATGCATTATGCAAAATTGCTTGTCATAATATCATATTTGACTCTTGGAAAATATGAACGAGCCTACATTCTAATATATGTAGTTTGCAAAATAGTCGTATAGTTGGCTGTTTTGACGTTTGATGACTTCAAAAATCTCGTCAAATTCCATTTGCTGATATAACAGAGCATCCTTATCGCCAAAGCTACCAACATGAACTTTTTGAATTTTTCGGCCATGTTTTATCTAAGGTGATATAAGTATTTGCCCTTATCAGCTTTAGGAAAACATTCATAAGAGCCTTGGCCATTTCTGAGCATCGATTATAGATGAAAGCCAAATCTTTACCATCACCTATCACACCACGCAAGTGAGTAAAAAACCATTCCTAGGAAGCCGCATCCTCTGTTTTTACAACCCCAAAAGCTAAGGGATATATACCCCTATTTCCATCTTGACATGCAGCCACTAACATCACACCTCTGAACTTACCATTTAAATGTGCTTCATCTACAACAATAACCCTCCTCATGTACGGAAAACCTTTGATACATGCAGCAAAAGCAATTAACAAATACATAAACCTTTTTTTAGCATCAAGTTTAAGCTTCATTATTGTACTTGGATTGATCTGCTCTATTTTGTATAGATATGAAGGCAAGTCCTGATAGCCACTAGCATGAGTGCCTCTAACCATATCTCGTGCATATGCCAAGGCGCTATGAGCCTTTGTATAACCAATGCCAGTTCCATAAATTGCCCTAATACAATGCATTATATGTTTAGACCGGATTCATTTAAGATCATTACCACCATTAAATTCCTCAACATACATCTTCATAATACATTTTGCATTTTCCTGCCGGTGAGATACCTATGGCCTGCTGAGCATGTATGAAGATCAATATATTTACGAACAAGTAATTCTAGAGATGATCTTGATATAGTTGAAGCACATATCCTCCAGGAACATCCATGAACGAAGCACTTTACATAAAATACATACTTCCAAGATTTCTTGATGCTGAAATCAAACTTTTTGATCACTGAAAGGTTGTGTAATTTCATTATTAGTTTCTCTTCCCACTGAATATGTCACCAGACTTAATGTTTTCACTCTTCCGCAGATGTGATTGTTTCATAGTCTCAAATGATGGCTTCATAGTCTCAAGTGATGGTTTTGTAGTCTCCTGTGATGACTTCATAGTCTCGTAATGAACATTTCCAAAACTACTAAAATCCGCAGAAGCATTCTCTCTGACAACACGCTTTTGATTTCTGTTCACATCAAGACGACCTTTGTTTGCAGTTGATGAGACATAAAGACACATAGCATATGTCTTGAACAATGTGATAAACTTTGCAAGTTGTCTGTCGTTACTCAAGAACATCAGAGGAGTGTTGCTAGGCATATGTTCCAATATATTTCTAGGAAACATATAAACAAGCTTGACCGCTTTCATCTCATTAATCATATTGTAATCTTCACAAACCATGCGGAGAAAATCCTTATATTTGACATCATCACCTACAAAAAGCATTTCCCTTCCTAGTTAGAAAGAACTCTCAACCAGCATTATCCATCTTCCATTCTCCAAAAGCAATAACTAAGTGCAGCATTATCTGCATAATATAAAAGTTGCATCAATACACATCGCAAAACTAATTTTTCGAAAGGCAACAAGGTATAGTGAATCATAGCGGCAAGAGAACAACATTGATAAGGCAACAATAAAAAAAAATCTTCTCAACAACAAACAACGGAGGGGGGTGTGGGCGGGGAGGTGGTGGTGTGCGATGGGAGCTGATCGTTGGTGGTGTGGGGTGCAGGTTGTAAGAACGGTAGTGGCTGAGTGTTGGGAAGTTGGTGTGTGTGGGGGTGGGTTGTTGGTTGGCGGGTGACGGGGTAGTTGTAGGGATGTGTGCTGCACGTGGGGGTGTTTACGGGCGGAAAAAAAAAAAATAAAAAAAAAAAAGGAAAAGAGAGAGATCTTTTTTTTATTGTTGCCTTATCAATGTTGTTCTCTTGCCGCTATGATTCACTATACCTTGTTGCCTTTCGAAAAATTAGTTTTGCGATGTGTATTGATGCAACTTTTATATTATGCAGATAATGCTGCACTTAGTTATTGCTTTTGGAGAATGGAAGATGGATAATGCTGGTTGAGAGTTCTTTCTAACTAGGAAGGGAAATGCTTTTTGTAGGTGATGATGTCAAATATAAGGATTTTCTCCGCATGGTTTGTGAAGATTACAATATGATTAATGAGATGAAAGCGGTCAAGCTTGTTTATATGTTTCCTAGAAATATATTGGAACATATGCCTAGCAACACTCCTCTGATGTTCTTGAGTAACGACAGACAACTTGCAAAGTTTATCACATTGTTCAAGACATATGCTATGTGTCTTTATGTCTCATCAACTGCAAACAAAGGTCGTCTTGATGTGAACAGAAATCAAAAGCGTGTTGTCAGAGAGAATGCTTCTGCGGATTTTAGTAGTTTTGGAAATGTTCATTACGAGACTATGAAGTCATCACAGGAGACTACAAAACCATCACTTGAGACTATGAAGCCATCATTTGAGACTATGAAACAATCACATCTGCGGAAGAGTGAAAACATTAAGTCTGGTGACATATTCAGTGGGAAGAGAAACTAATAATGAAATTACACAACCTTTCAGTGATCAAAAAGTTTGATTTCAGCATCAAGAAATCTTGGAAGTATGTATTTTATGTAAAGTGCTTCGTTCATGGATGTTCCTGGAGGATATGTGCTTCAACTATATCAAGATCATCTCTAGAATTACTTGTTCGTAAATATATTGATCTTCATACATGCTCAGCAGGCCATAGGTATCTCACCGGCAGGAAAATGCAAAATGTATTATGAAGATGTATGTTGAGGAATTTAATGGTGGTAATGATCTTAAATGAATCCGGTCTAAACATATAATGCATTGTATTAGGGCAATTTATGGAACTGGCATTGGTTATACAAAGGCTCATAGCGCCTTGGCATATGCACGAGATATGGTTAGAGGCACTCATGCTAGTGGCTATCAGGACTTGCCTTCATATCTATACAAAATAGAGCAGATCAATCCAAGTACAATAATGAAGCTTAAACTTGATGCTAAAAAAAGGTTTATGTATTTGTTAATTGCTTTTGCTGCATGTATCAAAGGTTTTCCGTACATGAGGAGGGTTATTGTTGTAGATGAAGCACATTTAAATGGTAAGTTCAGAGGTGTGATGTTAGTGGCTGCATGTCAAGATGGAAATAGGGGTATATATCCCTTAGCTTTTGGGGTTGTAAAAACAGAGGATGCGGCTTCCTAGGAATGGTTTTTTACTCACTTGCGTGGTGTGATAGGTGATGGTAAAGATTTGGCTTTCATCTATAATCGATGCTCAGAAATGGCCAAGGCTCTTATGAATGTTTTCCTAAAGCTGATAAGGGCAAATACTTATATCACCTTAGATAAAACATGGCCGAAAAATTCAAAAAGTTCATGTTGGTAGCTTTGGCGATAAGGATGCTCTGTTATATCAGCAAATGGAATTTGACGAGATTTTTGAAGTCATCAAACGTCAAAACAGCCAACTATACGACTATTTTGCAAACTACATATATTAGAATGTAGGCTCGTTCATATTTTCCAAGAGTCAAATATGATATTATGACAAGCAATTTTGCATAATGCATTAATGGCGTGCTTAAGGAAGAAAGAGCGTTTTCTATTGCGTATTTTTTGGATTCTACTAGAAATATGCTTTCAAGATGGTTTGCGGAAAGGAAAGAAAAAGTTGCCTCGTTGAAAACAAACTTCACAGAAGAAGCTAAACTCGTGCTGCATATGAGACACACTAACATGAGTACATTAATTGTTCAATCCCTTGATTCAAATCATAGCTATATTACTGGTGGAGAAATAAACTGTATGGTTGATCTAGAAAAGTATGAAAACATAAATTTTAAAGTGGCTCATTTGTCTCAGTTTTGATTCATAGTCGTCTTTTTGTAGAAGAGTTGTACTTGTAAGTAAAATATGATCTCGATAAGATTTCATGTGAGCAAAATTTGATCCCGCCAGTTAATGTTCTTAGTCAACACAAGCCAATGTACTTAGTCAAGTGTGTGTTGCTACTCAAAATATCGAAACAACGTGGTAAGGTTAATATAACCTTTGTTAAAAACAAGACTCAAATTTCTGGACTCAAATTTACAACTCCATTGTTGACGTTGCATCATTAGTCAGATTCAAAGCCACGCAATGCATTTTTGTAGGACAACACGTTCTTATAAATCATTCTTGTACAAACATGTCTATTTATTGTATTACAAATTAAAAAATTATGCGCTCACAAAATAATTTAAATAAATAGTAATTGTAAAGAATTCCTTACAAAGCATATTTATTCCGTGGAGTTTCCACTCATAATTTCAAAAAAAAGTTTCATTGAGAAAGAAATACATGCAAATAGCATGAAGACAAGATCAGAAAAAGCAAAAACACTTGTTTCTAACCCAACCTAACATTCTACCAACACACATGTTGATCAAACGCCCCATACGCAAGAGGAAACTAATTTGATAAAAACGAAAGGAAATGAGCCACATAACGAAGATGTTAGTATAAGTTTTTCTTTGTTTAGTTGGTTCTCGCAGGCTTGAGAATTAGAAGAGATTATCATTTAATGTAAGCCAAATCATAAGTCGTACGTAGACATAAGAGCACACAAAAAATGGCAGATGAGAGAGCAGAGCAATACCAAGGGAAGATCACCGGGTTCGTCACCATAACATGCCTTGTTGCAGCCATTGGTGGATGCATGTTTGGATATGACGTCGGAATCGCAGGTACTATAGTTGTTAAGAACAAATCGTTTTTTTTCTTTATTTCTTTTTACGACTTAACTTCTTAGGCCATATTCGGGTTAAATATATAATATATTATTTTATCTGTATATAAAATCTACTTTTGGATCTGAATTCAATTCAAATTCAGTTAATTTTAATTTAGATTCTGATATTTTTAGATATTATATCAAAATTAAATAAAATAAAATTAAATATTTAAGATATTTATTAGTGTTTTGAAAACCAGACTGGACCGGCCGGTCTAACCGATCCGACCGTGACTCGTTGAAAAATTCAAGCCCAATTCGGTTTAAAATTTGAGAAAAAACGGAAAACGATGAACCAGGTTGAATTCAAAATCCGGTTCTAAAAAGTTAACATATAATTAATGTATTTTCAATTGTCATTAACATTCAATATTTCATAATCAATATTTGATAATCACTATTTAATTAGTTTTTATTTAATTATGTTTTCTTAAGAACAAATGAAAAAAAAATATCTTTTGGCGTTCAAATACTATTTTTACCTTTTCATATTTATAAAATTTGAGATTTTAATTATAAAAATAAATAAATACATGAACTTGGATTGTCAATCATTTGATACATAGTAGTCACTTGTTTACTATACATATATAGAGTTATATTTATGCTTTTTGGCTATTTTTAGTTAATAAAACAAAAAAAAAAAACATATGATACGTAAAACTATTTTTTATGTATATATAGGGTAAATATATATTTATATATAATTTTCTTTAAAAAGAAAACGATTCGACCAGTTAAACCGGTCGGACCGGTCAACAGTAGCTATATTGAATCAGTGTTCAGTTCTCAAAACATTGATATTTATTTCAGATTAATTTGAATCTTCTGACATGACATAGTTTTTAGATCTCTTTGAGGTTATTCTGTTTTTGGATTCGGTTAATCTGATTTTCTTTTTGGTTCCTGTTGGATTCAGATCCCAGGTTCCGGTTTTTCCCCATGTTTCAGATTATGAGTCCCACCTGATTTTATAAATCACCTATAAGATACATTCGGGTATCTCGGGTATTTTTGGTGTGGATCTTGAGTCACTAACGGGCTTTGGTTTTACAGGTGGTGTCACGTCGACGGATGACTTCCTGAGAGAGTTTTTCTCCAACGTGTATGCCAAAAGGAGAAACGCTCATGAAAATAACTATTGCAAGTTCAACGACCAAGGACTTGCTGCATTCAACTCATCACTCTACATTGCTGGTTTGGTTGCCACTCTTGTCGCCTCACCAATCACCAGAAAATATGGACGACGTGTAAGCATCATATGCGCTGGGATCTTCTTCTTAGTTGGGGCTGCTGTAAATGCTGGATCGGTGAACCTAGCCATGCTTCTTCTCGGACGGATCATGCTCGGTTTTGGCGTTGGGTTTGAATCTCAGGTTATGTGAGAGAATCAAGTGTGTAACTGAAAAACACAGAATCTTCTTACCTGACTAGACAATATCTCTTTTTCTTACAGGCAGTTCCTGTTTACTTATCAGAGGTCTCACCAGCCCATATGAGAGGTGCTCTCAGCATTTTGTTTCAGTTGGCAACAACTCTTGGGATCTTTTCAGCCAACATGATCAGTTACGTGACGCAGAAGCTTAGTCCTTGGGGCTGGAGGCTGGCTCTTGGTTCAGCTGCTTTTCCAGCTCTGCTCATGTCTCTTGGTGGTTATTTCCTTCCCGAGACTCCCAACAGCTTGATCCAAAGAGGGTTGACTGAAAGAGGCCGTCATGTCCTTGAGAAGCTAAGAGGAACAAGAAACGTCAACGCCGAGTTTCAAGATATGATAGATGCCAGCCTCTTGGCAAACTCTATCAAGCATCCTTTTAGAGACATTCTGCAGAAACGCCACAGACCTCAGCTTGTCATGGCGGTTCTCATGCCTATGTTTCAGATTCTCACTGGGGTTAACTGCATTCTATTCTATGCACCTGTTCTGTTCTTCACTATGGGATTTGGTGAAAACTCTTTGCTCTACTCCGGACTCCTCTTAGGGTTTGTCCTTGTTCTTTCAACTTTTGTTTCTATTGGGTTAGTGGACAAACTAGGAAGACGACCTCTGCTCTTAAGCGGCGGACTACAAATGATTACATGTCAGGTAAGAAGTTCACCAAACTGTTTTATTTACTTACCCTGCAATCATCATATCATATGCATAATGAAACTCACTGTCTGGCTTGCTTGCGATGTTTGGAACAGATCATAGTCTCAGTGATATTGGGACTGAAACTTGGAGACAACCAAGAGCTATCAAAAGGATACTCCATCATGTTGGTCATCTTCTTTTCACTTTTTGTTCTCGGATATGGATGGTCATGGGGTCCTCTTGGCTACACTGTACCGAGTGAAATATTTCCCTTGGCCATCCGTTCCGCAGGGCAGAGTATCACCGTTGCTGTCAATCTCCTCTTCACCTTCATCGTCGCTCAGGCTTTTCTTTATCTCTTATGTGCACTGAAGTTTGGTATTTTTCTTTTGTTTGCTTTCTGCGTTTCTGTGATGACCATCTTTGTCTACTTCATGTTGCCTGAGACCAAAGGAGTGCCGATTGAAGAAATGTCACTTATATGGACCAAACATTGGTTCTGGAAGAAAATATTGCCTGAAAACTAGCTAAGACCAAGCCATGCACAAAGCAGTTTGCTTTAAACTAGCTAAGAAAACAGTAAGGAAAACCATTCTATCTAACCTAATAACTGATTATGTCCAAATGTTTTCAAAATTCATTACAGTTTCTGCTGCATCACTTATATCATAACCTCTACATATTTTGCATCATTCCTTTATATATTTTTCATATTGTTCTAAAAGTATTTCTTTTCACATAACTGTTGGTCTGTATTTGATTCGGATTCACAAGTGGTTTCTTTATGTAATTTTACCATTTACTCCACATAAACCATTCATCTACATGTCAAAATATCAAATCGCAGTCAACCCGCAATATATAACCGATTTGGTTATCTTATCAGACTCATTTGTATATGATCATCTAACATCATTTGCATGAATATTCAACTACCGTACAACCTTGATTAAGCCATATACTAAACATGAGGAAAATGGCATTCCGGTTTGCCGAATAATTCTCAACCTTCCGGAGATACCACCGGTGAGTTTCTCCAGCTGCTAATGTCAGATTCCCAACCTACAAAGAAAAGACAGAAATACAATTTCTCTGAATCCAAACAAAACATTTCATTAGTAATTTTGACAATAAGAAAGTGAACCATACCACAAAACCAAAGAGTAATCTATATAGTTATATCTGTTCCTCCACTGGCAATCAGCAGACCCGCATATAAACCTACATTTCAGAGCATCGTATACCATTTAGTGAAGACAAGAAAAGAAGAACATGTAGATGTCTTAAAGAAGATAGCAAATCAAACTGGCACCATCCAAGCTTCACCAATAAAAAGGTAGTAAATTCAAACTTAGGGATGAGTTATGGCTTTTTCCCTTTCGTAAAATTACGAGCTCAGCCAGCTTGATTTCGGCAGCGACTTTTGCCAGCTCTGAGCTCTATTGACGCATAAGTGATAAGACGCAACATTAGTTTTATAATTTTAAGAAATTCATAAGAAAGATGCTCGTTGCTGATGCTGCTAAAGGTGCTGATGTATATAAACTGAAGCTCAAATAAGCCTATCAAACAAAGACATAATAATAGTTTCTTTTATTGATAGACTTACAACGCATCCAGCAAGATAACCAGAATGTTCCTCCGAGCAAGATTGGCTATACTTAAAGACATAGAATGACTCTATATTAACTATATAAGGCGTCTTAAAAACTGGATCTCCACCAGGAGAAGTAAAAAACACTGATGGCCACTTTTAACCGATGCTCGAGAGGAGTCAAATGTGATCTATGAAAGGAGAGAAACATGGGAACCTCAGTTTAAGTGCTTGCAAGGTAGGATAAATGGAAACTCGACAGAGATATAATGGGTCATTTTGAAAGCATATATCTAAGTGGTAGCGAGCATAAGAGTCGTCCAAGCCACTCTAGGAGGCCATAGAGTGAAGCAAAATATTTTCTGAGGAAAGTGTCGCACTTCTGCATCAATAGGCAAAAAGGAAAAGTTTTCAAACAAGGAATAAAACCATAACTGTTGTGAAACAAAAAACCTGAGATCCAAAACTAAAGTTAGCCATTGTTTCAATGCACATCAAAGAATTTTCAATCT